>JAOXNR010053093.1:0-46645 GCA_028571225.1 Parsonsia alboflavescens
GGTTGGTTGTTGTAGTGGTTTAATCTACAAAGGTCTTCCTAATCTCCGAAAACTTACCTTTGATGAGTCCTTTATTTTATACTGATTTGGTTTGATTGTTAGTGTGAAAATTAATCCTTTCAATTTACAAGAAAATCACATAACAAGGTGAAAGACAGGCTTCCCCCAAAGAGGTTGCTGCTGCTGAGACCCTGGGTCAGGTCGGTTAGGCTGGCGAAGGCTCAACACAAAAGGGAAAAAGTCTTGTTGAGGCTATCCCCGAGGTTGAGGGGGTCCTAGACATCATCCCCCAAGCTATGGTGTCTCTTGAAGGTATTTCCATGTTCTTAGGTTCAAATGCTTTTGCCAAAATATTTCCTCAGCTTTTGGATGCTTATTTCAGGGAAGGTACTTGACCTTTTCCTTGCTTGCTCTTTAATGTACTCTATTTGATCATGTTGTTACTTGATCGACAAGGACTTCAGATGCAGCCCCTCCGAGCAACACTGCGACTCCTCCGAATGGCTTTGTCTTGGTCAGCATCCCAGCAGGATAAGAGGAGGATGAGGATGACGTGCCCCATGTAAGACACTTTCAGAAGTAATTCTAGGCTTCCTCCTGTTATTGCTTAAGGCTTTATGCATCTGTTGGCATTTTTATTTATTTCAGCACACATACTGAATGGTTCCATAAGGGGGTCTATTTGAGGATTGCTGTGTTTTTATACATAACTGCTTCATTACTTTTGCGAATGTTTTGAGTTTCATACTTTCCTTTCACTTGTGATCTTTTTAGTAACTACCCAATGTATTTAAACTTGTTTTGGCATAATAGAAGGTAACATAGGCTAACATCCATATAAGCCCTGGCTCTAGGGCAAATAACATAGAACATATGAATAACATCCATCTAAGCCTTAAAAAACTTAGCTTTGTTGAGTTTGAATTGTTGAGGTCGTTATTGAGAGGTCCTTTTCCAAGGTCATTATCATGCTTGGAAAGGTCCTTTTGACTGGTCTTCTCGAGCTCAGTTGATAGCTCGATGAGGTTAGCACAGTCTTAGATGACTTTTAGGCGTAGGACTCCTCTAGATGGCAAGCATTCCAAGACCTTAGGAGTTTCCTTCCTTCAAGGTCAGCGAGCTTGTAGCTCCCTCCATTTGTGTGCCTCTTGGATTATGTAAGGTCCTTCCCAACTTTCTTGCAGCTTGGTTGGTTGCCCTTGTTTGTCGACATCTGATCTTTTGAAGACCATTTCTCCCGCTGTGAAATGTCTTTCTTTCACTCTTTTGTTGAAAAAATTTGTTACCTAGCTTTTGTAAGTTCTATCCATTTCCATTGCATTATTCCTAACCTCTTCAAGGAGGTCGAGATCTGCCCTTCTCTCCCCCTTGTTTAAGACTAAATCGTATTCGACCAGTCTTAAAGATGTCATTCCAACCTCAACTGGCATTATTGCCTCTACTCCAAAACACAAGCTGAAAGGCATTTCTCTCGTAGCCTTTCTTGGTGTGGTTCTGTATGCCCAGAGTATACTTGGGATCTCATCTGGCTAGTCAGTTTTGCGACCTTCTTTCTCGAGCTCGGTGAGTCTCTTCTTGAGTCATTCCAGGATGGTCCTATTTGCAACCTTAGCTAAGCCATTAGCTTGGGGATGAGCTACTGAGGTTAGCCTTTGTTCATTGTTGAGATTATTGCAGAAGGTCTTGAATGGGTCGCCAGTGAATTGTCACCCATTGTCCGATATGATAGCTCGAGGAATGCCAAAATTGCGCACAATGTTTCTCCATACGAATGACTGGACTTTTGGTGATGAGATTTCTACCATTGGTCCCGTTTCAACCTATGGGGTGAAATATTCCACGACAACAATGAGGGACTTCACACCCCCAATTCCTTTCGGGAAGGGTCCCAAGATATCAATGCCTCATATATCTAAAGGCACTATTGTGTTGATTCACTGGTATTTCATATTTGGCAGGTGTGACTTATTTCAATGCAATTAGCAGCTCGTGCATTTCTGTTTGACCTCCTCAACGTCTGAAACCATTAAGGGCAAATAATATCCTATCCTCAAGATTTTCTTGGCAGGAGTTTTAGCCCCTATGTGTGATCCACATATTCCCTTATGTACCTCTTGAATGACATATTGTCCTTTTGAATTGCTTAAGCATTTAAGCAGTGACCAAGTGTATGACCTTCTGTATACCTCATCATCTCCGATTAGGACATACGAGGTGTCCATCTATGAACTTGGCAAGCTTCTTTTAGGTCTTGTGGGAGGTCACCATGCTTAAGGAATCTGTAGATTAGATATCTCTAGTCTACCTCATCCTCAATGACCAAACCCTAACTTGAGCTATGCTGGGAGAATATAATTGTCCCACGAGCAGCTCGGAATTTGTTCCAACCACCTCTTGGTATACTTTGGACAGTGTATCTACTTCTGAATTCTACTCTCTTCGAATTTGCTCGATGAGGAAGTAGTCAAGCTTACTCACTATATCCCTTACTCTTTTGAGATATTTGGTCATATTGCCTTCCCTTGCTTCGTATTCTTTAGCGACTTGGCTGGCTACGACTTGTGAATCTATTTTGACGTGCAGTTATTACTTTTTGAGAGCTCTTTTAAGCCTTAGACCTGCTAGGAGAGCTTCGTACTTGGATTTGTTGTTTGAGGTTGGGAAGTTGTGCTTCAAAGAGTAAGGGATTCTCACTCCCCCAGGGCTGATCAACACAATTCCTACCCCTGGATTTTCTTTCTCCATGGAACCATCTGTGTGCATGGTCCAGATACTATCTTCATAAGTCCTAGCGAGCTCCAGTGGAACTTTGGTACATTCTTCTACGAAGTCTAAGAGAGCTTGAGCTTTGATGGCCTTCCTTGGCTCAAATTGGATTTGATATTATGAGAGCTCGAGAGACCACTTCATTGTTCAGCCTGATAATTCCAACTTCGCCAGAGATTGTTTCATTGGTAGGTTGGCTAGGACTTTTATCGGGTAAGTCTTAAAATATGGCTTTAGTTTCCTTGAAGTAATAATGATGAGATACAAGAACTTCTTGAGGTCCGAATATCTAGTCTTTGGACCTCGGAGCAAATGACTAACATAGTAGATAGGGAATTGTTGCCCTGACCTTTCTACTAATAAGACTAAGCTGACTGCCTTCTCAGTTGCAATTAGGTACATGCAGATTTCTTCTCCTGACCTTGGAGAGACTAGCTGAGAGGGCTTTCCTAGGAAATCCTTCAGCCTAACGAACTTTGCCTGGTAGTCTTTGGTCCATTGGAAGTCCTTTGGCTTCTTTATGGCATTATAGAATTTCTCCCCCATGTCCGCCATTTTGCTAGTGAAGTGCCGTAGTGCCGCCATCTTTCCCTCCAAGCTTTGTAACTCTTTGAGATTTCTAGGTGGTTCCATATCTAGCAGAGCTTCGATCTTGTCTGGGTTGGCATTAATGCCTCTCTCGAAGATCATAAAACCAAGGAATTTGCCTGCGAAATTCCAAAGGAGGAGCACTTCTCCAAATTAAGCTTCATGCGAGCAGCTTTCAAGGTCTGAATAGTTTTCCTGATGCCTTCAATAAAATCCTCTGAGGTCTTGGACTTGATCACTATGTCATCCACATAGACCTTGATGTTCTATCTGAGCTGTTTCTTGAAGATTTTATGCATTGCCTATACGAATTCAGCTCTTGCATTTGGCATCTTGGTGTAACAATAGGTCCCAACCTCTATGATGAAGGAGGTCTTTTCCATGTCCTCAATGGCCATCGAGATTGGATGGTACCCCTTGTAAGCATCCAGAAAGCATAGCCACTGGTACCTGGCTGTTGAGTCCACCATCTGGTCTACGCTAGGAAGGGAGTAGGAGTAATTCTGGCAGTACTTGTTGAGTGTGGTAAAGCCCACACACATCCTCTATGTCCCTTCCTTCTACGGGAACACAACCGGGTGGGCTAGCCATTCAGGGTATACTACTTCCTTCAAAATTCCAGCATCAAGAAGAGCTTGGACTTCTCGAGCTATGACCTCATTGCACTCGAGTGGTGAAGATCCTCGTCTTTTGTTTCATCGGTTTCCTGCTGCCTTTATTCTATGGTGATCATCCTCCTTTGGAAGGTCTATGCATTCCTCTTGCATGAACTCTGGCGAGCTTTCCTCGTTACCCTCAGCCAGGTAAGATTCGGCAGCAGCTTGTCTATCTTATTCCAGGACGATCCAAGTGTCTCCGACCTGGATTCTCATGTTGTAATTATGCATGGAGGTTTCTGCCCTTAGGTCCATGAACCTATTTCAGCATGGGATGGCATTGTAAGATATGGGGGCATCCACAACCATCCAGTCCATCATCTCAATGATTTCCTTGTCACCCACATGAACCATGGTTGGGACCCGTAGGTTTCCATCGGCATAAGTTATGCTACCGTTGAAACTGGTGAGAGCCGTGTCTGACTTCGTCAATGCCCTACTGTCAATTCCCATATGATTGAAAGCTTTGCGGTACAAGACATTAACGGCACTCCCCGTGTCCACCAAAATTTTTCTCTCTAGGAAGTTGCCAATCTCGAGTGACATTGTCAAGGGTTCTGAAGTTCCTTCTCGAGCTCGCTTGGACCTTTTTCGATGGCATTTATCTTGCCAATTGGAAGTCTAGGGTTGTGCGGGGCCTCTGGTAGTGGATTCGCAGGGCCTGCATTCGTGGCCAAAAACTCTTGTTGGCGGCCCTTGTTTATTAGCCTTTTAATCTCACGTTTGAGGTCGAGCCAATAATCCGTGAGGTGGCCGCTATCCTTGTGGTAGTGGCAAAATTTTGCTGGATCTCTTTTGGCTACGAGACTCTTGAGAGGCCTGGCTAGCTTCAGAAGGCCCCTTTTCTCCATGACCCCCATGATTTCCACTCGTGACGTCTTGAGAGTAGTGGTCACTAGGTTGGGGATGATCTTTCTCCTCTTTTTTGAGATCCCTCCTTTGGGGTGAGGCTCTTTCCTATCTCGCTTTGATTTTCGAGGACTCTTTGGATGTCCTCTGTTGTCTCTTTCGGTGGCTGGGGTGAAGCCAGGGATCTTCTTCTAGACTGCTGTTTCTTTAGCCTTGATCAATTTTTCTTATAGCATCTGCAACTCCTTAATTGTTTCTAGTAGCTCCTCGGCCAATCTGAGGGCAACGTATCCCCCTTGCAACCCATGCTTGAAGGCAATGATGTAGATGGCATCATTTTTTTGCTCAATCTCCACTGCTTCATCATTGAAACGACTGTAGTAGTTTCGGGTGCTCTCACCGACCTTCTACTTTATGAGGAAAAGCTCGTTAATATCTTTTTCGCACCTCGTGCTACTCTGGTAGTTCTTCAGAAATAGGTCCTTCAGCTGAAGATGCTTGCTTCCAAAATGCCCTTGAACCAGAACTGGGCCTTTTTTGTCAGTGTCGATCAAAAAGCTCTGCCCTTGACGTGATCAGGATGTTCGAATATATCCACATAGGAGACATACTCATCAATGTGCTGCTGTGGCTCTCCAATACCATCATATTTTTTCTCTAGTTGTGGAGTTTTAAAGCCTGGTGGCATCTTGGCTATTCAAATGTTGTGGACAAACGGCGGAGGCTCGATAAGGTCCACAATGCTCTGTGCTCCTGATTGGCCTGTGGAGCTGGTCTTCTCATTGAAATGGGGGCTACCCCTCGAGAGTTTTCACCTGTCGTTTCGATTAGGCTACTATGAGGAGGAGTCCTTGCTCCAAAAGGAGTTCTTAGCGAGCTCCCCTACTCTTCAAGAACAACATCTTGTCCCTGGTTGCATGACATGGCTACTCGGTTAAGCTTGTCTCTTAGGTCGTAACCCCTTTCGTGGTTCAGGGTTTCTCTGAGGTGGGTAACTGGTCGGGTTGCTCCCCTTTGTGGCCTTTCTTGCTGTTGACCTGTTTCCCTACATGTTTCTTGAGGTTGAGAGTGATTCCTCGTCCTTGAGGGCAGCGGCTAGGCTGTGCCCGTTCTATCTGGCCTCGGGGTGGTTGTGAACTTCTCCAGGGTGCGCTGAGTGGACATATAATCTTGTCTATTGGACACCCTTTCCAAGGCTATCACTATTCATTCCATGAGGTCGACTGGCATCAATATCTGGGTCCTCCTAGATCTCTGTGGCTTGGGTGACCTGAGACTGTTGTCATTGGTAGTGGGATCTGGGCGTCCCTGCTCCAGCCTTTCTTGCATCGACGGAAGGGTGGTTGGAGCCCTTTGGGATGGACTAGACTGTGCTTGGTGTGTGCGGCCTCTTGAGTGCTAGGCCTCGGATTATCATTCCTCGGGGCCTGTGCCGGTGTGGGTGCTTTGGGCATTGTATCTTGTTTTGGTAGGCAGTCTGCCACGACGTGGTGGTTGGACAAGCAAAGGCTGAGACTGAGCCATCAGGATTGTTTTTGTTTGTTTGTATGGGAGAAAGGTAAGGGTTTTTGCTTCAATTTTCCACAGACGATGCCAGAAGTGATGGGGCTCAGAAGTGAACACCGGTTCACTCCACAGGTCTTGATGAAGCTCCGCGGTCTGCAACCTGAGAAAATGAGAGAAATGGTTACTAGAGGGGGCTGTTGCCCGGGAAAGAGCTCTGATGCTTAATTTAGTATTCTAAGAGATAATTATAGGTAAAGACTGTTCTCCGAAAACTGTCGTGTTCAGAGCTCCTTAGTTTTTCTTGTCTAGACCGATTGTATGTTTTTTTATTCAGTAGAAGAAGAGAAAGTCCGTTACCTCTAGATTGAGGCTCTGCATTGCGTAACTGTAGGCTATTAGGATAACCATGGGATTCTGTTGAAGCCTGCCAATTGCTCCTAGAATCATGGAGTTTCCCTGGGATAAGAGATCTTGCCATTCACGTCTCTGTTGAGAGTTACGAGCCCGCTAACCGACCTTCAGACCAACATTGTGACTTCCCCATGGATGTTGAATGTCTCAAACATCTCTTCTGACGAGGTCGCGTCGAGTGATCCTTGGCTCATGGAAGTAATTAGGAGTCACACACTATTGGTCGTGGCATGGAAGATTTATGAGATAAGTTGGGGGTTACCAGGTCGTGGGTCGAAGCCTAGTGGTGCCTCTCTTAAGCTCATTTAGGAGGTCAATATCCTCTAGGCCAATTACCTGGGAGGTCTGTGGTAGCAGATCATTGTCCAACTTTCTTTGTTGTCTTCGTGAGTCTGACTTTTAGGTATTGAAAGCTTGGGAAAATTTGGATTAACTTTGGTCCGAGTCCTGCCTGTTTCTATTGGTTTATCTGGGTCTTACCCATTTTACTCATCAAATACCATTTAATATATGTCCATTACAAATTCAAAGAGCTCACTTTAGTGATTTTTCACCATAAAATGGAAAAGTTGACCCAAAAAGACAATTCGAAAATTATTTAAAGATTAAAAAAAGGGAAAAAATTGGGACAAAACATATCAATCATAATATGTTTGAAGAGCAAATATGTCAATTTTTCTTCAGTTTTAAGTTTTAACAAATTTGTACTCCTTTAATTTTTTATTTGTCTATTTAAACTTTTGTATAAAGATTACAAAGGATGATTGATAGGAATAATTTTAAATCAATTTCAATAAAATACCCCTTCAATAATTTTATTCATTATGTAACTTCTTTTTGAGTTTTGAAATTAACACTTATTCAAGAACCTTTATTTTTTTTGGTTGTTGTTTAAATGTACTATAAAAAACAAGAACTGAGAGACTAACATTTAAAAAATAAATGTTAGAGATGAAAATGTCCTATTATATTACAGATGAAGAATACTTTAAAAGGGAGTGGAATTTATTATGGAAACTTCAACTGAGAATTTAATTTATAAACTGAATATATATATATATATATATATATATATATATATATATGAATAAAGAATTTTATTCCTACCATTGCAAGCAGAGACGATAGTAGTAGTGGGATTTGTAGGACAAGGACAATCTTTGAAACAGACAAAATTTTTTTCGGAAAAAGAGGATCATCAGTATCAAATATATATTGGTAAAAATATATATACAAGAGGGAGAATAACTACAATACCATCTATGACTTGTTACATAATAAATCATTAGTCATAGCGAATGCAAGCCCGACAAGGAGGAAGTGTAAAATTCTCATCAAACCTGAACTTATTTCTCCAAAACCTAGAGTTATAAACTACCACTAGGAAGAGTAGAGCCAAGAAATAGAAAATCGATCCAATTCTTGCCTATATTCATGTCAATCCAACAAGTAACGTGTCATTCATTGAAAAATTCTTGGGCCTTAGATCGGTCAGGAAGAACAATCCAAATTTCCTTCACACTTGTACAACCTCGAAGAGCATGCAAATAAGTTTTCTCACCTTGCTCGTACAACGAGGGTCACTGTCCGTATGTCCGGAGAAGAGAAAATAATTTGTCCTAAGACAATTCTAGCTGGTGGAATACATGCTTAGAACTGCTGAACGTGTCTTAAGTTAGATTGAGTCGAAATTGTTCCTCATTCTTAGGAGTTAGTCTGGCGTTCATGTTCTGTTTCATGACTGTTTTTATGGACCATGTCATTAGTGGTTGGTTATTTTTCAAGCTTTAAATTGTAAACTTCACAGTAGTCAAGTTGTGTCCCTGATTTCCCTTCCATCTTCAGCAATTCATCTCAGCTTTCTCTTCTCTCTTAGTCTAAAACTCCAACAATTGGTATCAGAGCCCTCGTCTTAATGGACCTGTGTGTGAGTTTGGCAAGTTATGGAGTACGAAGTCAGTTTCTCCGCAGTTGCTCCACCGGCGTTTGACGAAGATAACTACCAAACTTGGGTAGTGCGCATGGAGACATACCTGGAAGCTTTGGATCTCTGGGAAGCAGTGAAAGAAGACTATGACATTCCTCTTCTCCTGGTCAATCCCACCATGGCACAAATTAAAGCACAAAAGGAGAAGAAGTCCAAGCGAAAGCCTGCCTATTTGCTACAGTTTCCCCACGATCTTCACTCGTATCATGTTACTAAAAATGACAAAGGAGATTTGGTATTATCTCAAAACTGAGTATGAAGGAGATGAAAGAATTCAAGGGATGCAGGTGTTGAACCTCGTTCATGACTTTGAGTTGCAAAATATGAAGGAGTCAGAAACCATAAAGGAGTATTCTGACAGACTTGTCAACATAGCAAATCGTGTCAAATTATTGGGTTCTTCTCTGGAAGACTCAAGGATTATCGAGAAAATCCTTGTAACAGTGCCTGAAAGATTTGAGGCTACCATCACCACCTTAGAAAACACGAATGATCTGTCAAAGATTGCTCTGGAAGAACTCTTAAGTGCTCTGCAAGCACAAGAGTAGAGGCGTGTAATGAGGCAAGAAGGAGCAGTTGAAGGAGCTCTACCAGTCAAGCATCAAGATGATGAAAAGAATAGGAGGCCTAAGAACAAGAAGTTCCAAGCTGCAAGTGGACAAAGCTCTACATCTGGGAACAAAAGCAAAATCGAGAATCAAAGATCAAGAGTAGAGAAAGATTATCCTCCATGTCAATATTGTGGCAAGAAAGGTCACCCTACTTTCAAGTGCTAGAGAAGACCAGATGCAAAGTCCAGCAAGTGGAATCAAATGGGACATGAAGTTGTCATTTGCAAGAATGAAAATCAATAGCAAGGAGATGAAGCACAAGCTGTAGATCAAGAAGAAGAAGATCAACTTTTCGTTGCAACTTGTTTCACGAGTTTTGAAACAAGTGAAAACTGGCTCATTGATAGTGGTTGCACTAATCATATGACACATGACAAGGAGTTGTTCAAAGAATTGAAGAATCCCGAGTCCAAGAAGGTCAGAATTGGGAGCGGTGAATATATTATAGTCAAAGGAAAGGGCACCGTAGCCATTACAAGCTGTTTAGGAACCAAGTTGATCACCGATGTTCTCTATGTACCTGATATTGATCGAAACTTGCTCTGTGTTGGTCAATTAATAGAGAACGGATTCAAAGTGATATTCAAGGAGAAGGCTTGTGTGATAAAGGATGCTACAGGCCAAAAGATGTTCGAAGTTAAAATGGCAGGAAGGAGTTTTCCACTCAATCCAATGCAGGAGGAGCAAGATTCAGAGGACTTTGATGGTTTTGTAGACATGTTTAATGAGCCTGAAGTTGCAAAGAGCTCTAGCCTTAAGTCCTCATTAGGTGATAATGCTTCCAAACCAAATGAAGCTGTAGGAGCTGGTGTTGTTGGAAATAGAAGTGATTCTGAGCCCGATGAAGTTGATAACACATATGCTCCAGTTTCAGTTAAGAGTTGCTTAGCTTATTTCACGAAGTTAGAGCTTCTCTCAAAAGATGAATATGGTTGGCAATGTGAAAATTGTTCAAAGCTTCTGCATGAAGAAAGAACAAGGTTGAGAAAGAAAATGCAGCATCCTCAATTAGAGAATCAAAAAAATGGAGTTACCTCTAGTTTGTGCTCTAGAAGGAGACTTGTTGATAATGGATATGTGAAAAAAGTGAATGGCATTGGAGTCAACACAGTAAAAAGCAATGTGGCAGCTGTTCTGAATCCAGTAGCTTTGACAATGGTAGAAGGTGCTATAGTTGGGTTTATTCTGGCAGTTATGTTTTCCATCTCTCCGCCTCTTGTTCTTTGGTGGAAAGGTTGTTTACCATGTAAATGTATGATGAAACAAGATCTCATGGGCCTAGACCTATGCACAGGAACATTCATCCTTAGGCAAATGAAAGCCGCCACAAATGTTTTTGATGCAGTTAACAAGATTGGAGAAGGTGGTTTTGGTTCTGTCTACAAGGGTGTTTTGTTCGATGGCACCATAATTGCTGTGAAGCAGCTTTCTACCAAATTGAAGCAAGGGAATCAGGAGTTTGTGGATGAAATAGGCATGACTTCTGCTTTACAGCACCCTAATCTTGTAAAGCTTTATGGGTGCTGCATAGAAGGAAACCAATTATTGCTTGTCTATGAGTATATGGAAAACAACAGAATTGCTAGATCATTATTTGACCCTAAAGAGTATCACTTGGCAGATTTGTTTACAAAGCCACTTCCAATCAGCAAGTTTGAGTTTCTAAGGCAGAAACATGGTGTTCGCAGCTTCTAAAGCAAGGAGTGTTGGAATACATGCTTAGAACTGCTGAACGTGTCTTAAGTTAGATTGAGTCAAGTTTGTTCCTCATTCTTAGGAGTTAGTGTGGTGTTCATGTTCTGTTTCATGGCTATTTTTATGGACGATATTGTTAGTGGTTGGTTATTTTTCAAGCTTTAAATTGTAAATTTCATGGTAGTAAAGTTGTGTCCCTGATTTCCATTCTATCTTCAACAATTCATCTCAGCTTTCTCTTCTTTCTCAGTCTAAAACTCCAACACCAGCGAGCTTTCTACAGTAAAGGGATAGAGGTAAAGGTAGGTTAGCCTTTCAAACCATACTCCATCCTAATATCAAGAGGTAAACTGCAATGGATGAACTCAAAAGATGTCCTGGAGGTAAATTTCCCATTTCCAGTGGGTCTCCTGCAGGGGCAATTATCCTCATCTCGAGACAGTAAGGTTAATTTAATCCAATCCAACACCTCCTTATCAATCAAACTAGTAAGTTCATTACACTTCCAACCAGTCTGCTCCGGATGGTAGCTAGATATACTCCCTTCCCAAGTCACCGGTAGAAATCCGTGCACAAGCCAAACCTTGAAGTTTCCCTATAGGCAACCAAGAATCTCTCCAAAAAGAAACTTTATCTTCATTACCTAGTTTCGAAGAAAGACCTTTTTGTAGAAAGGTATAACCATGCAAACTACCAAGCCAAAAACATGAGACCGATTTACTTTTAGGTTGATGCCACCAATATGCTACAACACCATATTTAGAGTAAGAAGTTTGGACCACAATCCATTTTTTTTTCAATAAGCATGCACCATCCTAGCCTTGCCAAACAAACCAGATTAGCAACTCTCATAAATTTAAATCTTAAGTCCCCTATAAACATTGGTTTGCAAATATATTTCCACCCGGTAGAATACATCTTTCTGTTGCACTCGTTGTCTCTCTGGAGCGGCATTACAGTATCGAGACTAAACCCTTGGTAACATACATGGACCAAAAGGTTGTTCCTTAGATATAGTAAGGCCCTTCTCTTTAGTCTAATTCTTTCCTATTACTGGCACATTTGATTCCTTTACGATGCCCACGTACATTCAGTTGTTTATCCATAATGTGGGACAAAAAGATGATACTCATCCATCTTGTGACCAAAAGCACCACAACAAAAGCAGATAGAATGTAATCCTTCATACTAAATAGACTGAGAGTGATCTCATATACTAAGGAGTGGTATCAAAGGTTTGAGAAGGTCCATTTCTACATAAACTCTTGCATAACATCCCCGTACCATATCAATAGTGGCAGTATCAATCTTCACAGCTCTTCCCGACATGTTACCCATTTTGAGGAAAAAAGATTCATTGAAAAATTCTAAAGGTAGCATGAGGGAATCTGACCCAAACCATTCCAGAAGAGTCAAATCCATATAAGGTCTAAAATTAGGTTTCCACTTGGAAACAGTCACGTGGTGTCCGAGGACAACCCACGACCATTCCAAAATACATGATCATAATCCTCTTTGCAGTAAAACCGTGTGGCAAAATAAGCCTCTTCCAAATCCATGAAAGAACAACCCCATATAAGTTTCCAAATATCTTGGAGACGCTGAATCAGTAGTATTAAGGAGATATGTCTACCCATGACCTGCATGAGAAGTGCCTTTCTCCATGGATTGTAGAAATCTCACTACAACGAAACTTATAATTAATCTATGAATAATAATTAGTAGCCTATTGCATCTTTTGATGACCAAAAATATATTTCATCCCCAAACATATGCACATTTTCCAACGAAATATAATCATAACTAAATATTAATTTCAGGTTACGAAACAAAGAAAATTGTTATTAAATGTTCTAACAAATACATTTTGGCAACAAAATGTAGACTTTGTAATTAATAGATGTATTTTTAAATACAAAAATTGATATTTGTGATTGGTTTCAGTGACGAAATATTCATTTTGTAATTAACAATAATTTAGTTGGCTACAAAATTCAATATTTGTAGGTAATTTGAAAACTTTTAACTGCAAAAAAGTTAGTTTTGTAGTAAATGATTATTTATATTATTTTATTAATTTGCAACAAGTTTTTATTATATTATTTGTAATTATTAATTAATTTTTTTTAATATTTAAATTATGATTATAGGTTTTATATGATTTTTTTATCATCATAACTTCATTCAAAATATGCTTTAAATATAAAATATCTTAATATTTAAATCAAAGTAATTTGGCATAATGGTTGAAAAGGTGAATTGAAAATGAAATGTTACAAGTTTGAATCTATTTGATTACAATATTTAATTATTATTAAATTTAAAGCTAAGCTATAATGGTGGTCAATTGAAGTGGTTCAAAGTTTATCATACGAAGGACATAAAAATATGATCAAAGTTAAAATTGTTTTATTTATTTCCTTTTTTTTAAAAAAAATAAAAATTAGAAATTAGCTACAAAAAAAAAAAATTGTAGTGAAAGTATATTATTGGCTACCATATTTCAATTTTGTACCCAAATACTTATTTAAATTAGCTATGAAAAATTTTTGTAGAAAATATATATTATTGACTACCATATTTCAATTTTATAGCCAAATACTTTTACTGATGCATTTTAGGTGACAAAGCAAACTACGAAATTTTTTCATCATTGAAAGATAATGCCTAAGAAATTTCATTATTTAACTACAAATAATGTCATCAACGGCAACTATTTTAATCGTAGTGTCTTTCCTATATTCATCTGAAAGATCTACAATAGGCCAATGAGAAGTCTTTTCACTACCTTCACTAGGTAGGAGATACAAATCCAAAACATCCAGTTGGTGATGCTTTCTTTCCTCAATATGGATTGGAGGTTTCATTTTGGGGTTTTGGACTGCATTTTGTTAGCCCATAGGTTAGGCTGACTGCCTTCAAAATGCCTCCTCCGATCGTGAAAACGAAAGTAGATAATGATGGTGGTTGAGGATCACTGGATGATTTCCTCTTAAATTTCTTATCCGTTCTTGCCATCAAATCCATCTCTTTAGGGCTTAGCTCTTGAATCGCTATAATTTCCATCTTCTATTTATTTCTTTCAACATCCCAACGTTTATTGATAATTTTTTTTAAGAAAAAAAAATAAAACTTAAAGAAGAGAAATGATGAAAAATAAAAGGGTTAATTCATGCAAGATGTGATATTTATTTTGTAACGTAAAACTTTATATAAAATAGTGATAGATTAGAGGGATTCTATTATTTTATACCATACTTATTGTAATGTTTTTATTTTAGTAGAGTTTTTAGGTGGACTTATATTTGAGGATGTAATCTAATATTAGATATATTCTAATGGGATTAATGTCGTTAAATTTCGATGTTCATTTACTTTTTATCAGTATTTACATATTCAATTATGTATATTTAATAATATAATTGCTTCAAGAGATTGTTTCAGAAAAGGGGAAGTATGATGAGATTGGGTTGGTTAGAGTCCGTATATTCTGAGCTAGTAAGATAGCATATTGAGACCTGAGAGATTTAACGATTAAACATTGCCAACTTCTTCATTTTTTTTCAATATTTGTCAAATTTTTATATTATAAAGATGTGTTTCTCTTTATTTCATTTGTAGAATAAAGCCTTTCAGCGGAGGAAAAAGAAATTTGACAAAGAGGGTCAATATGAGTATCTAACAAAGTCATAAAATCATCCCTGCCCTTTTAAGAATTTCGGAGGTGAGATTTGGTTTCAATTTTAAATAATTTAGTTTACCGATGCAAGTCATGATGATTATTTTCTCTTCATCCAACAATAATCAATCAATTATTTTCCCTCAAAAATAAATAAATAAAAACATAGTATTATTTTATGTCCAACCTAACCCTAAACTGTTTAAATCCTTCACCTTGGACCTTTATACACGATGCATATCAAGGTGTAAACTTGAGATTGGAGGACTCATAGAAATTATCATGTGAAAAGATTAACAGACTCAAGCTATTTAACTTCAAACACAAGTCAAAAGATGATGAAATCTTAAATTTCATTCTCAAATAGATCAAAATTGAAGATAATTTCCAAAACTTATCACAGAGGCTCAAACTAGTAACATTGATCTATTTTGTATTTCAAACATCAACCGATGTCTTAAGTTTGATAGATAATTTAACACTTTAATCAAAGTGATTAAAAACTCTAAAAGTAGTTAATTAATAATCCCAAAAGAGTTTGATGAAGAGCGCTAAAATGAACAAATTCAAACAATCCCAGTTCATTAGAATGGACAATTTCACTTCTTTTGATAAGAACCTCAGGGAGATGATGACTTTTCAATTTGCTTCCAAGCTTTTAGTCTTCCCACACTTATGAATACATACACCGAGAATGGGAGTTCAAGTAACTTGAACTGAAATCGATGGATTCATTATAAATTGTTAGGAGATCTCATGTGGAAAGTAATTTTAAGAAGCATATCTTGTTCTCTTTGGCATCAGCAGTTGGATCTCCTTTCAAGCCAGACAAGGCGACTCTATCCCTAAGTCGATCGAGTGTCGCAAGGTTTTGAGTAAAATTCCATCTTCTTCGCAAGCTTCCTAATCGTATATGGCTTGAGCAAGGTGAGAAAGGCTTCTGGCAAGTGATTCAATTTGAAGATTTGTCGCCGCATTGCAAAAGTTGTAGTAAGCTCGAGCATGGAAAATTTGATTGCTGACAGAACCAACCCCCTAAGCATTCAGGCCATCAAAACCTTACGGAGAAGAAAGATGTTTATTAAACATTCTCCCACTACTACGGAAGCGGCTAAGGAATCTGTTTCAGAATAACCAATCTCGGCGACTCCAGCAGATATCGAGACATCAGACCAGCTACCAAAACTATCGGCATTGGAACACCCTCCTTTGTCTGATGTAAAGCTGGTGAAGGAGAAAGGGAAGGAGGTAATTCCATTGGATCAGCCCTTTATCGATCCTCAGTCGTCAGGTAGCAAGCCAAATCCTAATTTCGTCCCTCTTGACGGCGATCAACCCAGTGGGCAGATGGCGCCTCTTCCTTCGTCCCAGAGTCCTTTTCATTATTCATCATAGAGTCCTATTCGGGTCACTGAAATTATTCCTTCATCACAGAGTCTTGCTCTAGCTGATTCTTCACCTCATCAGGCCGCTCCAGATTGGTTTGGAGGTTCGAATTGAAGCCCCTGTTCCTACTTTTCTTGTGCCATTTTAGGACACTAGAGTGGTAGATATAGGTCTCCAAATTCCTTCCCTTGATGCTCTGGAGCAATGCAGACAGTAGATACTAAGTTTCACAATTTTGATGCCTCGGTAGTGCCGAGAGCAACTTTAGTAGATAGCCCGATCAATATTGCATCCGTAGAGATTGTGCTTCCTATTCAGAATTCTCATTCACAGCATATTTCGAATGACCAGCAAGCTTTTCCCAGTATAGAACATTAGTGTACTTTCCGGGGATGTAATTCAGATTCTCAACTGATGGTTAAAGAAGGCCCTTCGAGAATGCAAACCTGTTCGATGACTAGGGTAGCGTCCAAGTCTCCATGCCCTCTTTCCAAATGAATAAACTGATTGTTTAGAATGCAAGAGTAGCTAACTCCGCTACTTGCTCTAGGGTTCATAATTTATTAGTAACTCACAAACCTCTGATTTTGGTTATATTGGAACCGTTAATTGATGCAAACTCTATTGCCAATTATGGTTTCATGTTTGGATTTCCTCATTTCTCTAAAAATATTTCTGGGAAAATTTGGAGTTTATGGAAGTAGTTCATTATCATTCTCTATTTTGCCTAATTCTACTCAAATTCTCCGTGGTGTATTTAATAATTTGAATATCTCTTTTTTGGCCTCCTTTGTGTATGAAAAGTGTTCTCATGTGCCTAGAAGGGTTTTGTGGTCTAATTTGAGCTTAATCTCGGATTCTGTTAATGGTCCTTGGATGGTTGGGGGGTACTTTAATATTATTCGTAATTCTCTGAATGTTTGAGCTCTACTCCTTTACACTCTCATATGGAGGAGTTTGATTAAGTCTTAACGGATTTGGGACTATCTAATTTTCTTCCTAGAGGTTCACAATTCAGTTGGGGGAGGAGGTTGCCTTATATCACTAGGAGAAGGATAGACAGAATTGTGGTTAATTCAGATTGATTTTCTGTTCTTGTCTTCCACTTGTTTGGAACATCTTCCTATTTCTTGTTCTGATCATGCACCACTTGTTTTTCTTTTGTTGTTTTGTACGGGTTTCGAAGAGTTGGTTGAGCATAACTGGAATTTGCCGCTTTTCAATTTTGGTAACAAACTTGAGATCTTTTCTTCGAAAATTAAAAGACTTTAAGGAGCACTTCGTGTTTGGAATAATGTGGGTAATGTGCATAACAATATTAAATTAGCCGAGGATGGGGCAGCAAAAAAGGAGTCTATTTGTGAAAAGGATTTCTCTTACAGTGCCTATGCAGAGTTGGTTGGGGCCTGAGTTCTGTTGGTTAGACATCTAAGGAATGAGCTCCCTTTTTGGAAACAAAAATCATGTATTCAATGGCTTTCGGAAGGAGATTCTAATATTAAATTTTTCCATAGGGTTTGTAAGGAAAGAAGTGCTTGTATGTTTATTTTGAAAATAACCAATCAATTCGGGATTGTTTTGGATACCTTGGATGATATTAAACAAGTGGTTGTCCTTTTTTTCTCTTCATTATTTCATAATAATATTTCTGACAATTTGGATTTTCTATCTTTTGTTCCAAGCATGATTTCAAATTCTGCCAATTCTGAATTGAATGACTTTCCCTCACTTTCTGAGGTTGAGAAGGCGGTGTGGAGTCTTTTAGGAGATAGTGCGCCTGGTCCAAACGGATTTTGGGCAGGATGTATTTATAATTGGAGTTTCTCTTCTTCCCAAATCATCCTTATCCCTAAAGCTTCAAACCCTACCTCTTTTTCAAACTTTAGACCCATAGGTCTTTGTAACTTTAGTAGAAAAATCATCAGCAAAGTGTTTGCAGGGTCTTTTGCCTAAAATTATTTTTGATAATCAAAGTGGTTTCATAAAAGAGAGAAGTATTGTTGATAATGTTTTGGTGGCTTCTGAATTGGTTCAACATATTGATAAGAAGATTAGAAGGGGTAATCTCCTTAGTAAATTGGACATGCAAAAGACTTTTGATGGGGATGCTTGGGATTTCTTGCCTGAGGAGATTTGGATTTTGTGATCATTTTATTCTTCTTGTAGAGAGGCTTCTGAAATGCAACGGGTTTTCTATTCGTATCAATGGAGAACAAACTGGTTTTTCTCTTCTAGTTGAGGGGTAAGGTGGGGAGATCCTTTGTCTCCTAGTTTGTTTATTATCATTGCTGATGTTTTTTCTAGACAGGCTTTAATTATCTCTCCCAAACTGCTTTTATTTCCAAATATGCTCAACCAAGGAATTGCCTTCATATTTCTCATCTTTGTTTTGCTGATGATGTGGTGGTCTTCACTTTGGGGACAAGCAGTAACTTGCATAATATTATTTGTTTTTTTTAAAATATCATGCTTGCTCAGGTCAGAAAATCAATTATAATAATAGCTCCTTTTATGTGTCAAAGAAAACCTCTTTGAGTAGAATCTTGAGAATAAAAAATATTACAAACTTCAGTAAGAAAGACTGTCCTTTTGTCCACCTGGGTTGTCCAATCTTCAAAGGTAAATGGAAAATTTTATATTTTGATTCTCTTGTTCGAAAGGTCTCAGCTAGAATTACTTCTTGGCAATTCAAGAATCTATCTTTTGCTGAGCAAATGGTGCTTATCCAACATGTTCTCATAGGTCTCCCTTTGTACATTCTAGCTTCAAGTGCTCCCCCTTTGGCTGTTATTGGATTCACTAGAGAGATTATTTGCTAATTTCCTTTGGGGTTATTCAGCTTTTGGGGGCAGGAAACATTGGGCAAAGTGGAGTTCTCTTTGTGAAATTAAGGAGGTTGGTGGTTTGGGCTTCAATGCTTCGAAACATTATATGACTTCTTTTACTTTTAAGCAATGGTCGACTTGGAGGTCTCAGTCCTCTATTATGACTGAATTTATTCGGCACAGGTATATGAAAGAAGCTCCTCATCCTCTAATTCCTTCGCTTGGGCTAAATCTTTCTCATTACTGGAGACGATTGGTGTTGGCAACAGAGAGTTACAAATTGTATATGGGGCTCATTATTGGAAATGGTAATAGCCTCATGGCTTTAGAAAATTTTTTGTATGATGGCAAGTTGGGTGTAATGGTTCTAGGTTCTATAAATTTCTACTGATCTCCTTTAGGATGGAATTGGAATTCACTTTCCTCTGTTTTAAATGCTGGCATGATTCATAAAATTGGAGATAGTGGTTTTGAAATCTCAGAAGGTGAAGATAAGTTGATTTGGATTCCTAACCCTTCGTGCAGTTTCTCTATTTCCTAGCCTTGCAATGTTTGGTATTTTAGGCTTCTGATTCTCTCTCATTTATCTGGGGAAACACATTGCTCCCAATCTCTCTATCTTCATATGGTATTTTGCTAAAGAGTTCTTGGTATGGGATGATAGATGTAAAGGGATGGGTTTTTTTTTTTTTTTTTTGATCTAAATGTAAAGATGTATTAAGTGTAGATCAAAAGAACAAGGTTACTCGGGGCATACCTGAGAGACCACTATACAATGAAAGCAGGAATTAACTACCCATATCAAAAGGTAAAAAAACATAAGGATACAGAGTATAAAGAACTTTGTATACTTGTGTTTTTATTCGGAAGCAAGTAGATACAATGTTGGGCTTGAAACCCTAAAAAATCATATAGTTTCTAGCCTTCCAAACGAAATAGACAGTGGTCATGAGGGCTAATCGTCTAAGCTTTGATCTTCAAGTCATGCCTTTAGCCTCCTTCTTGGTCCACTTGATGCTCGCAACTAGGGTCAACATGCTCCTAGTAACACCTGTCCATCTCCGGATATTGTCCCACACGACGTGAGTAAACTGACAGCCAAAGACTAGGTGCAAGTGTGACTCCACTTCACCACACATAACTAGCATTAGAGGCTTGGTTTAAAAATGGAAGCCGATCCGATGTAGCAAGCTTAAAATGGATGGCAAGTCAAGTGATGAAGGAGAACTTGGGGGGAATCCAATCTTTCCATACAACCGTGCACTTACGAGGTCGGAAACAGTCATCTGCCATCTTTCTATTAATCTTGGTTCCCAAGAGGAATCCATGGAGGCAGGCTATGGCTAATTCTGACAACCCCTCCCTTGCCAAGATCATATCTCGAATCTCCAAGAGTCTCTTCCATAAAGCCGAATCATCCTTCCTCTTCCCAACTCCCCAAATGTATGCCTATCTTAGGTAGTGTTGGTGCACCCATTTGATCCATATTGTATCCTTTTTGGCATGGGTATTCCACACGGTCTTGCCCAAAAGGGAGTGGTTCCATGCCTTGAAGTTCCTCAATCCAAGACCCCCCTTCCTCCTTAGGGTGACAAAGGTCACAAGCCTTAGATATGCGGTCAATGACGATACTTGGCACAAGAAGGATGCCAAGCCAAAAACATGTGGTACCTTGGAGCACACTTTTAATGAGTTCCACCCTCCCAGTGTATGAACGAGTGAGTCCCTTCCAAGAGGAGATTTGCCCCGCTATCTTCTCCAAGAACTTCGTGTAATGAACCACCTTAAGTCTAGCCGACGTCGAAGGAATACCAAGATATCTCATAGGCATGGAACTAAGGGAGAAACCTTTGTAATCCATGATGCATTGGAGCTCTTCTTGCGGAATCCCGGCATGGAAGATGTTAGACTTGAGAGCGTTTGCCTCCAACCCCGACACCCTTCCAAACTTCTTTAAAGAGTCCACAAGAATCTTAACCGAGGTGAAGTCCCCCCTCGAAAAAAAATAGGAGGTCATCCGCATAGGCAAGATGGGATATGGAAAGCGCCCCACACTTTGGATGAAAGTTGAACTCGGAGGAAGATGTGGCCTTCTTGAGAAGCCGGGCTAAGTACTCCAAGGAAATGACAAAAAGGTAGGGGGAAAGGGGGTCCCCTTGCCTTAGGCTCCTTGTTCCTTTGAAGAAGCCACAAAGAGATCTGTTTACTTGGATAGAGAATGAGGTAGAAGAGACACATTCTAGTATCCAATCGATGAAAACCGGTAGAAAGTCAAGACCCACAAGAGCACTTCTTAAGAAATCCCAAGATATAGAATCATAAGTTTTTTCATGTCCACCTTGATTGTGCATCTAGGAGAAATCCTCTTTCTATTGTATTGGAGAACGGACTCTTGGGCAAGATAGATATTTTCCATGATGCATGTCCCCTGCACAAAGGCAACTTAGCTGTCGTCAATGAGTCCCTCCAATAATGGTCCAATCCGATTGGCTATGATCTTCAAGATAGCCTTGTAGGTGACATTGCATCAAGATATAGGCCGAAAGTCCCCAACAAAAGAGGCATGGGAAGATTTGAGGACCAAGGCGATAATGACATGGTTGATTTGCTTGAGTAGTTTCCCGAAGGTAAAGAATTCCCTAACTACTTCACAAACATCCCCAAGCCTTCTTGAAGAACCCCAAGGAGAAACCATCCGGACTCGAAGCCTTGTTGTCATCTATGCCTGACGCAAAACTTAAACAATGGAGGGGATAATAGAACCTCAACTGCAATCAACTTCACTCGAAAGTCTTTTATAGGAAAGGGCGAATCAAGAATAAAACGACTATATTCTTGAGACACTATGATAATCGAATTTTATTGAATGAGAAAACTCAAATAGTCGAAAAAACAAAGTCTGCCGAAAAAACAAACAAAAACGATAATAAATAAACCCTAAACCAAAAATATGAAAAATTACAAAAAGACCCCAAAAGTTTTTAAAAGGCCCAAAAGTCTATCCAGATGACCCCGGATGGCCAAAAAATGGCCTTAGTCACAACAAAGTAGTGCGTATTACTCCCTGGACCTTCTCAGATAGGTTTGTCAAATTTGAGCCCATTCTGACACTCCCATAACTTTTCAGTTTCTACATTTCAGCCCCAAAAACTTTTCCAAACTTCTTCAGATCATCTTCGATTGCCTGGAAACTTGTCCTATAGCCTCTTGGACCTGCATGGGAACTCCTGAATATCTTCCTGGGCCAGTTTTGCGTCAATGCCCCAAATAGCCTCCCTAATCTCCACATCTTGCACCGCCTCACATAGCCTTGCCAATGAGAGTGATCAAGCATTGGCCCCATAAAGAAGACCTCTAGATCTATAGGGGAAGTAGGGTGATAAGTGCCCAAGAGATTGGAGTAGAAATCCACAAACTCTTGCCCTACTTCCTCATAACTCTGTGTCACTGTGCCACCACTCTTCATGATTGCCGCGATGTGGTTCCTCTTGTTGTACCTCTTGACATGATCATGAAAGAATTTGGTGCCTTTGTAAGCATTAGTAAGGTAGACCCCTTTGGCCTTTTGCACGAAGAACAACCTCTCGGCATCCTTAAGGAACAAAGCCTTCTTTCTACGTTCCAACACCCTATCTCTTAATCCATCATCTTGTTGTCTATCATGTAGGTCACTTTGGGCTTGTTCTAACTCCAATTCAGTTTCCTTGGCCCTACAGGAGATATGTGAGAAGTGAATAGAGTTAAGGGGCTTGAGAGGGCCCTTAAGGCTCTTCAACTTCCTACATAGCTTGTATTGTTTCGTTCCATGCCAAATATTGCTCCAAGTGGATTCAACAACCTCACCGAAATCCACATGAGAAGTCCACATATTAAAGAACTGGAAACACCTAGGTGGCATCTATTGAGCATGATCAATAGATACCAAGCAAGGGGAGTGGTCCGAGAGGAGAACCATAGGCAAGAAATTAGCAAAAGAATCAACATACAAGGTTCTCCACTTTGCATTAACCAAAGCCCGATGTAGCTTACTCCACACATTCCCATTAGACAAAGTGAACCGTGCACCAGTAGAATACAAGTCAACCAAACCATGCCTCATGCAACATTCAACAAAATCATGCATTTCATAAGGACTGACCTCCACCCCATTCGACCAATCATCCATAGAAAGCATACTATTAAAATCACCCAAGACAAGCCATGGAAGAGAAGAGATGCCCAAATAATCCAAGAACTCCCACATAGCACGTCTAGAGACTATAGCATGCAAGCTATAGACAAAAGTGACATAAAAGGAAATGGAAGTCACCATACATGACATCGTGGTACGTACACATTGGGGGAAACCTCAAGGACCTCTATAGACACCGTAGCCCCCCCTCCAAAGAAGAAGAATTTGACCTCCATGAGTTTCCAAGATGTTGGTCACCATGCTCCAACCTTTGATTGTTGAGTTCATGACCTTCCCAAATGTAGAAACCTTCGATTTAGTTTCCAAGAGAGCCAAAACATCCACCTTATGTTGAGCTATAAAGTGTGTAACACCATTTTGCTTACCATCATGCTCATCCCCAACAGTCTTGCCCTTGCTAGCCTTCATCAGAGGAGTCTGACCAGCCCTCTCCACCCTAGTACCGGGGTCCTCCTAGAGGGGGAAGGCCCAGTAATACTGATGCACTTCTGTCCCTTTGTCCCAGCATCATCCTGCGTCCCTCCTAGCAGTTTAGAGTGGTGACCCTCTCCCTGGCCTACTGCCATAGGGCTAAGTGCACCAGCTCTCCCTTGTAACAGTATATCAGGCAATGGTGCTCTGGCCCCAAGTTCCTCTTGCACTGGGCCCTTTCTGCTAGTCCGGACCCAGAGGCTGAGGGGGCTTCAGCCACTTCCTTCATAGCCCTGGATCCTGTCCTGTTACGTCTTCGTCAATGGGTTCGGGATCTGCCCCTACCAACATGTCCCGTGTTTTGCTCACCACGAAGGTGCACAGCACCACGCGAACCAGCAACCTTTCCTTGCATTTCATCCATCCCATTATGCATGTTTCCTTTTCCATCCTTAGGACATAGCACTTTAGTGTATCCAATACAGTTACACCCGCAGCAAAATTTGGTCTCAAATTCATAAACAACCGTTTGAACAAAGATGTCACCCCTGATGGATTTCTAACTTGAACCTCCCTTTTGAACGGCACTGAGAGGTCCACCTCAACCAATAGACGGGCATAATCCTTCTGTTTCAAGTTCTTGGTTACTTGGCCCGTTGTAATGGGAGTGCCTATCTTGGAACCAATAATACTCAATGCCTTATCCTTCCAAAATTGGCCACTGAGACCTGGGAAGTTGACCTAAATTGGAATCTTTCTCAATTCTTTTGCATTGAAGTCGAAACAGGCGGCATGTTCTTGAGAAATAGCGACCTACCATATATAGAGTGAGGGCCCTTGTGTAGTATCGATGCCCTGCACTCCTCACTGTCAAAGGAGAGATGATCTATTCACTATCATGAAACATGATCTTAGATGGCACCTTCCAAGCCTTGCATACCTCCATGATTGCTCCCTTCCCCGGAAATCTTCCAACAACATAACCGATCAATGAGAAGTCCCAAACCTTAGAGACATCATGAACATCTTCCAAGGCAATTTCAGCAATCTCCCCGTCTTGTGGTATGGCAGAAAGTTTGAGTCCCATCTCCAGGTCTCTGTTTTGTCTTAATATGCCTGCCCATGTTCTTTGTTTTGGCCCTTGCTGGCCCAACTCATCCTGTCCTTCCTGGAGCCCTACAACTAGGTGGGAAGGCATCGAGGGCTTAGCATTACTGTGAGTTCCTTCTATCGGTTGTGGGAGGGCGCTGTTGTCCATCCCCGGGCTTGTCTTGGCCGAGGAGTCATGCTCCTTATCTGGGTGAGGCGCAGGGACTTGCACTGCATCTGCCAATCCAGTAGCTCCCTTCAGTTTCGGCAGCTTATTCTGAGTGTCATCGAGGGGTCCAACGATATCCTCCCTGGTCAGCCCAATGCCTATCTTTGCCTTAAGGAGGTCCAGGTCCAGGTTGAGGTCATCCTTGTCCCGCTCTACTGAGCTAGTGGATCAGCAGTCCACCGGTCAAGTCCCCTTCGATGGCCCAGCCAGATTAACCATTCCTTGGCCAAGTTTTTTGTTATGGTTGGGTCCAGCTTTGCTTGGCCCACCCTTAGTCTTCCTCCTGGTCATGGTGCCGCCCAAAGCAGAAGATTTTTGGATTCAAGAGCCAAAATTCTGGCAGCCTGGAGAAACACGCCTCTCAGCACAGTGCTCCCCCAGCCGGATCAAACGGTACTATCTCTCATGTTTAAGCAAGAACACCTTCAATCCTGCCCGTCACAGCACACAACAGGACTACAGCAGCAAACCAGTACCACCAGGGCACAATGGCCAGAGGGACTTCCACCCGCGGTCAGTAGGCCCTGCAGAGGTGCCGACCACACCCACACCCAGATGTGCAAAATCACCCCAACTCCTCCTCTTCAGCCCGTCCAGCAGAATAGAAATGTAGGAGAAGTTGCAAATAAAAGAACAACGTAGGGTAGGGCGGGTGGAACTGACGTCAAGAATGCAGAAAAATTCATTGCAGGTAGTCAACAAGATGATGATAGTAGTTCTACGTTTCAGCGAAAGAGACCTCTAAATTATTACAGCTGATAAGCTCTACACCCAAACAAGCATAAGAAAAGGTCGCCCTTCAGGTGGTCGATCGATTCGAGCTCAAGGAAGCACCCAAGTGCAGCGTAAAGGGTCGGCCGACAGCTAAGGGTTGAGAGCATCTCTCTTTTACTTCCTCTCACTAGAACCCGACAGCCAAGGGCCCCTGCACTTCATCTCTAAGCCACCCTGATCTTTCTCATTCTTCCCGGAAGATTTTCCTCTAACGGACTGCAAGCCTCTTCGTTGATGGAATGGTAGTGAATATGGATGGGTTTTCATTTGGCATCAAGATGTATCTGTAAGCAGCATGAGGAAACTTTTTCTCATCTATTCTGTTCTTGCTCATATGCTCCATTTCTTTGGTCATCTTTATTACCAAGTTGTGGCATTTTAAAGTGCTCTGATTTCTCTCTTCAACACTTAAGGTTTACTTGGTCCGACAGCAGATTGAAGTTTATAGCTCTTATCTTTTTTCTGGTGTTGTGGAGGCTTTGGAAATTTCGATGCCAGGCAGTCTATGATGATGAGATGTGCAGTCCTAATCAATTCGGGTTCCTGGTGGAGAGGGAAGCTTTTGAATATATAATCTCAAGCAAGTGGCAGGGGAGCTTGAAACACTGATGGTGCATCAAGAGGCAATCCAGATCTTGCTACGTTTGGTGGTATTTTATTTCACGGTGATGGAGGCTTCATTTTTGCATTTGCTAGTTGCAGAGAGACGCTCTCAAAACAATGAAGCAGGGGTTATGGTTGTCCTTTACGGTATCCAAAGTTGTTTGGATAAAGGATTTACTTCCCTGTAAGTACAATCAGATTCTCAACTGGTCACTAACTAGATTACAAAGGAATTCAATATTCCTGGGCGTTTGGATTCCTCCATTCGTAAGATTAAGAGACTAATCCTTCAACACAATCTTCAGGTTGTTCACATCCTCAAAGAAGGAAATCTTTTAGTTGGTCCTGTGATTGTAAAGCTTCATTTGTATGGTCGGACTTTGGTTCTATTCCCCAGAAATGGCCAATGTTCGGATTAGATAATTTTCTTTTGCAAGACTTTTGTAGTCCTTCTCATTGAATTATCTCTTTATAGTCCTTCTCATTGTATTATCCCTTTATTTCTTTCTAATAAATAGGTATAAGTCCATGCCAAACCCCCACCACTCCGGTGGTTCTTATATTTTTATATATATATAAAACAAAAAGTTGTAATCATTGGATATTATAGATAAGTCATTTATATTTACTAAATTTAGATAGATATAAATATATAATCATTTTTTAATATATATTTTAAATGATTTATTCAAAGCTATCATTTAGATGTTGGATTCTTGAAAACTTAATTAGATTATAATTCAGATTGCCACCCCTAAATTTATTTTATCTACTAGACACATAACAAATGCATTACGAAAATTTTACTATTTGAAATTTTATTTTTAAAATTATTTCAAATTGCTAGTGTTCTTTTATTTTTATCAAATTTTACATATTATTTAAACTACTAAATTTTACGTAACTATATAATTTTAATTTTAAGGGACATCAATAATTATTTAAAACTATTTGACTTGCATCTTTAATAGGTCTAGGAAATTGGAATTAAACCAGATCGTGTGAAGATATATATTGAAACTCATGAGACTAAAGATGGTGAATATGAAAATGAAGATGCAAAAGAAATTTGTGTAAGTATTCAAGGGATACTTGTTAATGAAGGAAGGATACCTGAACTATTTGAAGAACCATTTGCTTCTCAACCTTTGGTAAACATTCGAGTTCTTGTCTTTTGAAACTTCTCTTATCATCTATTAATACTGGCCATACTTTAATTGTTTATGGATGTCATTTTTTTATAGTCTACATGTGTTATAAAGTTTAACTGTTTTAGTGCTTTGCATGTGGTGGAGAATAGAATTCATCTATCACGTCGTCGAGGCTTCTATATGCTTGATTCTATAACCTATTGGCAGTAAGTGGTTCCTTGTATTGGGTTGATGACTTGAAGGTTTATTAAGATGTTTCTTCACCTTAAATTGTGGTGTTCTACTTAGGTTCTTGATCATGATCAATGGATTTTATTTATTTGCATTTTCCTACACCAAGTAGAAATCCATCTTGTAATATGAGTATTTTACATGAGTTACCTTGCAAAAATCCTCGTAGAAAATAAAAAATTGTATGTGCTTAATTCTAGAATTTTTTGTTTTGAAAACAACAAAGCTTTATTGAGATTTTATTTATTTATTTTTTGGGTATGTTTTGAGTCGAAATAGATGTTTGTTGCGGCTTTCAATGGGTTGATAGGTGATGGAAAGTTTAACTGAGATGAAAGTGATGGAAACCGTTGCATTTTGTATATGCAATTTCTTGATGATTTACAAGATTAATCATTATTTTGAGTTGAACTGAAACTTGCTAGTTGGACGCTTTGGATGATCACATTATTGCTTAACTTTAATGATTTTTTTTCTTTCTTTCTATAAAAATATATAAATAAATAAATAAATAAATAAATAAATATATATATATATATATATAAATGTTAGCGTGTGCTCTCAACGGAATACATATTAATAAGTCCCCCATTTAAGTTTCTAATATAGGAGTTAACGGTCAATTATTTTTTTAAAAAAAACCAATTAATTAAAATTAAATCAAATATACATAGGGTTTAGTTTATCTTTTTATTGTTTAATTTATAAAAAATAATTTTCAATAAAAGAATTTATTTTTTCTTAACAACTAATAGTTAACTTTGACCGTTAGAGACTTAATTGGAGCACCTTTTAGTATGTGCTCCGTAGCACAATATATCATTCATATATATATATAAATATATATATATATATATATAAAATCCCACTCCAGCACGTCGTCATTGTTTCATACTAAAACAAAATGACGTCGGTTCGAGCAAAATTAAATCTCCTCAAATCAATGTCGTTTTTCATTCTGCAACTCACAAATGAGTAGAGTTCACCGGGCTGCCTCTAAAATCGCGATTCAAATTGAAATCCTCAAAACCATTTTGCAGAGACGCGTTGCGGGAAATCCATCGAACAACAGGCTCGAAAAAGAGTTTTCCGTTACTTGCAATCTAGCCCAAAGTTACAGAATTTGACTCGGCTTTTCTTAGATTCAAAGCTGAAGTTTCCTAGGTTCAGTTCAGAGAAGGGTCTGAATTGAAATCCTCTTGACAAGCGGGACAGTCAAAACCAAATACACAACTTGCCAGACGTTGTCTTACCCGTGCTGGCTTAGCCCAAAAGATTGATTAGCTAACAGCCAAACTTCCACGGTGTGTTGGGGGTGCGAATCGAACAGTACATTCACAGTGCGGGCATTTGAGAGGGTTGTTTGTGGGCTATTCAACCTCCGGCAAAGAAGGTTGCCCAAGGGCATGCTATAAGTAGGGATCTTCGGCACTTTTTATTGAACTTCTTACCCTCTTTTCCGTTCTTTGAATGATAGTTATGTGTTGAAATATTTTTGCGTATTCCTAATTAGCAAGGTTTACATCATTCTATCATAACCACATTCGATTGATAGGTTATGTGTTGAACAAAAAGAAAAATAGAAAAGGAAAGAAAAGAGGCGCTACTTCTCATGTGTAGAAGACTATGAAGTCTCAGCCACGAAGACGAATTAGTTTCAGGCTAAACATCAATATGACCAAATCAGAGCCCGACAATTATCATCTTCATCTATTTTGTTCACAATAGCCTGGAGGACCATCAGCTCATATCATGAGATTTCCTCCTAGATAGTTACAACTTCGTAGACTGAAATGACGTAGTTGCTGGCATTGGATTCTTGCTAAATTTCTAGGATATGCCATATTTCTTAGTTTTTTGTTTCAACAAACAATGCAAACTTACTTTGGATTACTAAGTTGATTTAGCAGATGGGGCAAAGTGACTTTCATGTTGTTGCATTCTATAGAAGATTTTTGTTACCAGAATTCTGCTAGTGAAGGATTTTAATCTTGATAATTTTTTTTGGTGATTTTTAATATTTAACTATATTTCTTAGTTTTTTAGGAAATTGATTAGCATGACTATGCTTTTCAATTTGTTATTTGCTACATAGTTAAGTCATCTACTGTCTTTTGTAAATGTAACTTGCCCTTCATGTGTTTTGGAGTCTGAGATATCCGTCCTTATTTTGCTTGAGGTTAGTATGAGAAGGCGTTGGCACTTCTGGAAAATGAATGTGTAATCATTGAAAGATGATGACTTGAACATTTTCTTGTTGGTAATGTTAATTATAGGTAATTTATTGAGTGGATATCTTACTTAATTGGTTTCTTTCCAGTTAATTTCTTTTCCCTGTAATTCGGATGCTCTGTTTCATTTCAAGAAGTGTGATTCTTTTCTTTGTACTTAGAGCTTAGTCTTAGGCTTTTAATCAATGGTATTTATTTGGTGGCACGTTAGTTGTTTCTTGCAAAAAGTATATTTGGAATTTTGAAAAGGATCTACGATGTTTGCCTGCCCTTTCTATGCTCTAAAGTTTTAAATTTCTATTTGCAGACCCTATGGCTAACAGTCAAGTTTACAGTTTGTTGGATTCGTTTCTTTCTTTTGAGTGTTGTTATACTGGAGTTTAATTAGTGCTTAAATTTTTGAGAATTGATGAAGTTGGTGTTGTTCAGCTTCCTTTTCCTTCAAGTTTGTTCCAAGAAAATTATGTCTTCTGTTTGGTTCTTCTTTGTTCAGTTCACTAACCAAGATTCTTCCTCGTTGTTTGAATTTTAACTCCCTATTTTAAGTACTTGATATTTGGTTGAAACCTGGTGTTTTAGTTTTCTTGATGGTTAGTAATAGAATGTTGTATAAAGGATGTCTGTCAGTACATCCTAGAGCCTAATAAGTTCATTTTTTTCTTGAAATCCATGAATCTTAGTTCCCTTGTAACAACTTGTAATCTGCAAGTTACAAAAGAAAGACAAAACACTTGCAATTGAATCTTCCTTTCATTAATGTATCATGGCACTAAATTACCTATGAACAGGCAGTACCTTTTCTTCTTTAAAACTTTGAAATGAAAAAAGAGATGCAAGTTGTGCAAAGGTAATATTTCTTGGAAATTTTCTCTATCTGCATCAATATCAAAAAGCAACCATCTTTAGAAAGTTTAAAGCGGATTTGAGGGAGAAAAGAAAAAAGATGAAGTGAATTCTGAATAACCATAGCTCCCAAGAGAAAAGGCCAAACAAAAATGAAAAAAACAAAAAAAAAAAAATCTATACCAAATGAAAGGTTTGCACCCTATGCATTCAAGTAAAATAAGCTCAAGAAACCCATAAAATAAATTTCCAAGAAGGCATATACAGAAGAATGTTATTAAAATAATCTATTAATCATTAATTATAAATATTAGCTTACAAATATAGAAAAAGGGAAAAAAGCATGGGGCTAAGAGCCCCCTAAAAAAACAAAGGAAAATAGTAGATTTTTGTTATATCCAACAACAAAAAAGGTTGAGAATGAATACATCAATTGCATACAATATTGAAAAGCTTTCTCTTGCTAAAAGAACTTCTGTTTGGCAAGTTATCTCTATCCATCTCTTCTTCTTAAATAGTTTCAGAAAAACGACTTTGTCTTCCAACCTAGACTGGCCGGTAAGTGACAAAAATCCCTTGCTCAAATTTGAGGTGATGCAGGCCGTCAGAGTCTCTTAAATTTGTCCCAAAAGCTTCACATATTTAGCAGCAACATAGACAAAATAAATTGGAAACGAAAAAAAAAAAAACTTGATTAGTCAAATCATAAAATTAATATAATAATAGTAAAAAATACAGACTTAAATTTTCTTCAAAGGAATTGCAAAGTTTACTTATAGAAAGGTTTGCAGGAGGTGTTAGTCTTATAGTTTTGATTTCTTGAAAAAACCATTGATAGAATCTTTTGCTAGCAATTCAATTAATAGTATACATAATACACTGAATATGTAAATACTTGCAGAAAGTAAATGGACACCAGATTTAACGAGATTCACCGCAATGGAATAAATCCAATATTAGGCTATGTCCTCAAAACCAAGCCAAGCTGCAAATCCACTAAGATAAACATGTTACAACAGGTGTAATATAAAACAATAGAATCCCTCTAGTTTATCACTACCCTATATAATGCTTTATCTTACCAACTCACAGCAAGAATCCCTCTTGCATATATCCCAACATCTTCTAAAATCCCTCTAAAGATGACAAAGCTTCTCCCGAAGCCAAACTCCCCCTAAGTTCTGGAACTATTCCACGAGAATTGTTGTAACACTCCCGTGACACGTCTGTGACAATTTGCGATAGTCAGATAGAGAAACTTCTCCCAAGTTCTATACTACTATAAATATTCTCATGAATATTTATAAGAATTTTCAGCAAGGACTACTCAGCACGTGATTCAATCTTTATCACTAAAGATAGCAATATAAAAAGATATATGAAATATATCAATTGCTAAAAGATAATCACAATATATTCTTAGATATGGGAATAGATAATTATGAAGATACTAATTCAGAATAGGGAACCAATAAATATTTATCTTCATAAATCTTAATCCAACTTAATCACTGATATGATCATCCTGTCAACGCATAGCAGTGATAAAAAAAATGTAAGAGATATTCCTTTCTAAAAGATAATTACAATTAATAAGCAAGGAAACATCCAATACAGATAAATATGGAATTATTAATTTAGAATAATCAAACAAGGAATATCTAACTTTAGAGATCTTAGAAGATGCATATTAAACAAATCAGCTCTCAATCTTAAAGATAACTTTAAATAATCATAAAGATCTTAATAATCTCCTAATTCAACTCAACCATTGATTTGACCAATCTGTAAAGCAGATAACCAATTCATCAATATCCTAATGGATCTTTAAAAGCCGATTAGTTTTAAGTTTCAGAAATAAATGCCAACACAAATACCTAACAAAATAATAACCAACATAAATATCTAACGAACTCCCCTTTTTGGCATTATTTTGGCAAACACATAAACACTAAGGTTTTTGAACAATAACCATAAAATTAGAATCTGTAAAACCAGGGTTAATATAATAACGCAGTAGGAACCAAAGTACTAGTAATATAATACCAGTGATATAATATCAATACCAACATAGTAAAACATAACCAGAAATACTATCATCCAAAACACCTGCACCTGAAACAAATGTAGTAAAATCCCAGAAGCAAAGCACAAATGTAGCAATATATCCCAGAAGCCACCAACAATTGTATCCCCCTTGTTGCCAACAAGAATGCCAAATTGCAATCAGGTAATGAAGAACCAGAGGTGGAATCATCAACAAAAGTAGTAAGAGCAGCAACAGCCTGTTCCAAGGTGGTAACTGCTTGGGGCAGACTCCCATAGGTCTTGTCCCATTGTTGATAGCTATAGATAAAATCAAATATGTACTGTCCTAGATCAGAAGAGGTATTAGTCCCAAGAGAGTATAATAGTCATGCATGTTCAGCAAAATTAAGAGAATAATGAGCGCAAGGAAACCAAATTGCCATTGATGAATGTGACCTCCAGTCATCTCAAAAGCAGTATCATCAAAATTCAAAGAGGAAGATTCTCTAGACCTAGAAATAGTATCAGCAATAGAAAAAACCAAATATTCCCGAATCAAGCTTGGAGAAAAATCAAACACGACCACTAACATAAATCTTCTCAAACAAAGGACTTTCAATATGTTGAATTTCATACAAATTGTTATAAAAATCACACACCAGACCATCAATATGGAAAGACCAATTGGGCCTTCTGAAGTCGTGGATCTAGAGGGAGACTAGAGATGTCACCTGGAAAACTGGTTGGAGTCACGTCGGTGGGAGGTGGAGTCATGGCAAGTGGAGGTGTGGAACTAGATGTTGATGAAGTAATAGTGACACCATCTTTCTTCTTCCTAGCAACCTGTTTTACACGAACCATACTAGAATCGAAAGTACCCACAAATAGTTTCTGCAAAATCTTGTAAAGATTGACAATGAAATACAACCAAATGGTGAATAGAAACCGAAAGAGAAGAAAACTGAAAAATCCTTCTTTGAAAATCATGCTTTGGGATTAATGCATAAATATAGGATAAAAGAGTTTATTGAAATTAAAAAATTTTCCAAGTTTCAAAGTGATAGACACGAATACTGAAGACATGAGCATGGATCAAGGTATTTTAATTGCCAAGAACATTAAACTAAAAAATAGAGTTTGACAAAAGATCGCCAGGGAAAAACTTTTGAAGCAAATCATATATATTATTTTAAAAAAAAAAAATTGAGTATGGTAGTCACCTTAAGTATGGTAGGATCAACTTGATTATCCTGCTAAGATCAATTTCCCTTGTCATCGTGAAGGTTACAAAACTTAAATTAAGAATATAGAGAGAGAAAAATAAATTATCAATCAACCACAATTTTAGTGAAGGTGTGTGTACATGACGAAAACTCATTTCCCTCAATTTGAGATAGTTTTCACACAACCACTAGGATAGCTTTTTGCAATGATGATTTTGATTATGTATAGCTAGCTGAACCCCTAGTGAAGGTAACTCTTTTCTCAGAAAATAATCAAATTTTGTCGACATCAATGACAATCCCTTGTTCCGTCTCGGCATATCTAAGATAGTTTTCATACAACCACTAATGGAGGTAACTCTTTTCTCAAAAAAATTAGCAATTTTAGAAGAAATTAAATGACATTCCCTTGTTCCTCCTCGGTTTTTTTTTTTTTTTTGGAAAATTAAAGAAATCAATCATGTCTATGTCAAAGAGGTAAAACTCTAGTTTCATGAAGGATATTTTTACAAACTGCCTATATGCGAAATTTAAGAACAATAAATCTTCAATAATAATAAAGGAAAGAAATCAAAACAAGATAATATTGCTGAACTACTATACCATAGAGCAACTATCATACTAGTGTTATTTAAATATCAAGAAAACAGAATCCTAAAGCTTTCCTCAATGATTCAAATGTTTTAGCATCCAAAGGTTTAGTAAAAATGTCAGCCAATTGTTTTTCTGTTGACACATGCTCAATGACGACAATCTTTGTTTCTACCAATTTTCTAATGAAATGATGTCTTATGTCAGAGTATACTGAATAGGATTCTTAGATATATCAATGGTACTTTTATTGTCACAAAACACTGTAAACATATCTTGTACAATACCGTAATCTTTTAGCATTTGTTGCATCGACAGTAGTTGTGTACAACAACTTCCAGCAGTAATGTATTCAGCTTCTGCTGTTGATAATGAAATTGAGTTCTGCTTCCTACTGTACCATGAAACTTAATTGTTTCCAAGATAGAAACAAACTCCAAAAGTGCTCTTGCGATCATCCAAGTTTCCTGTCAAATCTACATCGCGGAAACTTGCCAAAAATGCTATAGTGTCAGTTGTACACCAGATACCATAATTTAATATAGTATTAACATAGCGAATGATTCTTTTGACTGCCATCAGGTGAGACTCTTTGGGATTTGCTTGATATCTGGCATAGGTCTGGTCTACTTGCTATAAGATATAATAAGCTCCCAATCATACTTCGATACAGACTTGAATCCACAGCTGTTCCTGCATTATATTTAGACAGTTTCAGATTAGACTCACCAACCATACTTATTTCAAATTCATGTGTCATTTGTTTCACAAAGGCATCTGTGTATTGGACAGAAGTAGAACCAAATACAATATCGTCAACATAGATTTGAGAAATTAAAATATCATCAGACAACGGTTTTACATACAAAGTTTTATCAACTCCCCCTCATTTGTAACCCTGTTTCAAAAAATATTTTGTTAACCATTCATACCAAGCTCGAGGAGCTTGTTTTAAACCATATAATGCCTTTTTCAATTGAAACACATGATCTAGAAAATTAGGATCAATAAAGCCCTTAGGTTGTTCAACATAGACCTCTTCACTCAGAATACCATTCAGGAATGAACTTCTGACATCCATTTGATACAGTTTAAACTGATGTTGCCAAGCAATACATATCAATAGCCTAATTGATTCCAATCTAGCCATAGGTGCAAATGTTTCATCAAAAATCTATACCTTCTATCTGTGTATATCCCTGAGCAACTAACCTGGCTTTATTTCTAACAATATTTCTAGACTTATCTGTTTTTTTCTTAAAGATCCATTTTGTACAAATGATATTTACATTTTTGGGTCTAGGAATTTGAGACCAAACATCCAATCTGTTGAATTGTTCTAATTCTTCATGCATGGCATTAATCCAACAGTCATCTTTTAAAGCTTCATTTACATTTTTGGGTTCTAGAGTAGACAAGTAGCAGACAGAGCTAATCATTTCCCTATAGTTAACTTTTGTCTTACCTCTAGTGCGTGTTCCTTCCTCCAAATCTCCAATTACCTTTTCCAATGGATGTGCTTTTTGTATTCTGAAGGAGATTTGTCTCTCAACCTTCTAACTTGTGTCTGTTTGTGTCTCTGTTGTTGCCTGTGATTCATCATCTATTGTACCTATAGATTGGACCGCCTCAAGCAAGATAATGGGGGAACCCTATTTTTCATCTGTTGATTGTTGTTGCTGTCCGGTCAGTTGGGTACACCATTTTTTCTGACTTTGGTACAGTCACTGTAAGGTCATCAAACATAACATTAGAGGATTCCATGATTTTTCCAGTACGTTAAGTACTCTATAAGCCTAACTATTTGTTGCATATCCAAGAAAAACACCAACGTCACTCTTGGGATCAAACTTACCAAGATTGTCTCTATCATTCAAAATAAAATACTTACTTCTAAAGACATGACAGTAGCGAACGTTTGGTTTCCTTCCGTTCCATATTTCATAGGAAGTCAACTTTATCCCTGTTCTGAAATAAACACGATTTATGATATAACAAGCAATATTTAAAGTTTCAGCCCAAAATTTTGATGGTATTCCTTTAGCACATAACATGACTCTAGCCATTTCTTGTAAAGTCCTGTTTTTCCTTTCTACAACACCATTCTGCTGTAGTGTTTTTGGTGCAAAGAACTCATGCGAAATGCCTTGAGCATCACAGAAATAGTGAAAATGGTATTTTCAAATTCTTTTCCATGATCATTTCTAATGCAGTTGGAAACAGAATCTGAAGATTCATTCTTGTTCAAAAACTTGCAAAACAAGAAACGAAAAAAAAAAAAACTCTGATCCAATTTTCCTTCTAATCAAACTTCAACGCAAGTAGTTAGAAGACGAAAATTAAAATCAAGCGAAAACGAATTTTTGAAGTAGTCGAAAAATGCAAGAGCCAAAAAGAAGCAACTTTAATTCATCAAAACTGTCGAAAAACAACCAGCCAAAACGAAACTTAAAGCCAAAACAAAAACCTAACCCTAATCGGAAACGAAAAGAAAAAAAATGCAGAAAGACCCCTAGAAAAATAGTAAATTACGAAAATGTCACTTAAAACTGTAAAATTACAACAAAGCCACTGAAAACAGAAAATTATCCAAAACACCATAGAAACGACTCCGGATGGCCGAAAAATGCCATGCATCATGGCGTAGCGGTATCTTTCATTCGTCGAGCCTTTCCGCATCAGCCAGTCAAATTTGAGCCCAATTCGAGTTCGTTTTAGTCATCTCGAGAATCGTGCCCAACATCAATTCGGTGTTTCAGACAGCTCGTGTCCTCTTCTTCAAACGTTTTGAACGTCGTGGAGCTGATTTTGAAATCGAAACTTGCCCCGCATCTGAATCACCTTGATCAGCAACCAACTCTGTGTCAGGCTACCCCTCCTGAACGGAGCTTGTCCTCAAGCTTAGATTATCACCATGAAAGCCGTGAGATACTGCACATTAAAAACATTGGAGATGCTGAACTCGTCCGGTAACTCGACTCGGAAAGCATTGACGCCAAGTTTCTCCAAGATTTGGCATGGTCCAACCTTCCGATCCTTGAGCTTACGATACTCACCAGTAGGATATCGTTCTCTGGACAGAGAGACCCAAACCAAATCACCTATCGCAAACTGGACATCTCGCCTAGTCTGATCCGCGTGCAACTTGTTCTGAGCATAAGCTTAATCCAAGTTTGCCTTGACAATTACATGAATGGACTGTAGGTCAACCAAACAATCTTCCACCTTCCTTGGAGCCAAACCATGATTAGGAATAGCAAGGTCGAGAGGAACCCTCGGATTTCACCCCAAAACAATCTGAAAGGGGAAAACTTGGTGGGCCTGTTCACAGAGCAGTTGAATTTAAACTCAATCGTTGCAAGTATAGAATCCCAAGTCCCAAAAGATTTGACCTACGCCCGCAACATGTTCCCCAGGTACGATTCACCATTTCCGTCTAGCCATCCATCTGTGGATGATATGGATCTGTAAAGTATCCTGAATAGCAGGTAGTAGCCCATTGAGATATCGAGCCACGAGCTGTTCCTGAGTTTCGCCACCATCCGGTAAAACTCAAGCGTGTATGCTTCGATGCTCCGAGAACCCTACGTCAAGCTCTGAAGATTTTGGAACATAGTTTGTCGGTAATTGAAGGGCAGGAACTCCTTGCACATCTCTCTCTTGAATTCCCAACAATCGTCCAAAACTGGAAGACCATCTAGATACCTCTGATATCTGAGAGAATGCTACCATGCGACAGCCCTGTCCTTGAACCTCATCGATACCAAAGATACTTTCCTTTCCCCTGGAACCTCCTTAAATGAAAAAAGTTCATCCACGGAGCTCATCTAATCTAAGAATTCTTCAGGCGACCACCCTTTTAAAAATTTCGGAACCTCCATCTTAAGCCCTAGATCCAGACGAGGAACAAATGGTTCTTGTTCGTTGTCTGTTGGCGGTTGGTAACCGGCCCTCATTCCCCTAGGCCGAACCCTAGGTTTTTCACGTGGCTGCCTCTCGAAATCGTCCTCAACATCTTCGTCCGCACCTTCAGGTTCGGGCTATTCTGGTTGTCGGCCAGGCCCCAATCGCTGCACCATCTGTGTCAAATCCTGTATTTGGCGTTCACGGCTCTTCCTCTCTAGTCGCATCTCCCTTTACAACTCTTCCCTATCGTGCCTAGACTCTTCCCGATCTTGCTGCATTGCTTCGATTAACGCAACAATGTTCTATTCGAGATTACCTCATGCCATGGCATGCGGAACTGACTGGTCTGGACGGACTGATCTGGACTGATCTGTGCTCTGATACCAACTAACGCAGTCGAAAACAGAATCCAAAGATTCGTTCTTGTTTAGAAACTTGCAAAACAAGAAACGGAAAAAAAAAAAAAAAACCCTGATCCAATTTTCCTTCTAATGAAACTTCAACGCAAGTAGTTTGAAGACGAAAATCAAAATCAAGTGAAAACGAATTTTCGAAGTAGGCGAAGAGGCAAAACTGTCGAAAAACAACCAATCGAAACGAAACTTAAAGCCAAAATATAACCTAAGCCTAATCGGAAACGAAAAGTAAAGAAATTGCAAAAAAAAACTCCTAAAAAATAGTAAATTACGAAACTGTCACTTAAAACTGTAAAATTACGACAATGTCACTTAAAACAAAAAATTGCCCAAAAACACCATCGAAATGACTCCGGATGGTCGAAAAAAGCCTTGCACCACAGCATAGCAGTGACTTTGGTTCGTTGGGCCGTTCCGGATCACCCAATCAGATTTGAGCCCAATCTGAGCTCGTTTCAGTCGCCTCTGGAATTGTGCCTAACATCAATTCGGTGTTTCAGACAGCTCACGTCCTCTTCTTCAAATGTTTTGAACGTCGTGGAGCTGATACTGGAATCGAAACTTGCCCCGTATCTAAATCACCTTGATCAACAACTAGCTCTGCGTCAACTTCTAATCCGAACAATTTTTTCATAAACATCAGCTTTTTCGATGATTAATCACATGGATGATCTTTTGAATGATTCAAATGAATTTGATTTTTCCCTAAGAAAGTCTACCCAGGTAAACCTTGAAAAATCATCTACACATACAAACACATACTTATTACCTCCCACACTTTCAACCTGCATAGGACTCATGAGATCCATATGTAATAGTTCAAGTGGACGAAAAGTAGTAACAAAATTGATAGCTTTGTGTGGTTGATGTTTCTGTTTTCCAAGTTGACAAGCATCACACATTGCACTTTTATTTGCTCCAAAGTCAGGAATTTCTTTGACAACACCTGGAACAGAGATTTCAGTTAGTTGTTGACGCAAAACGGAAATTATGGTGGGGAAAATATAGAACCTCAACTGCAATCAACTTCACTCGAAAGCTTTATTACAGGAAAGGGCGAATCAAGAATAAAACGACAATATTCTTGAGACACTATGATAATCGAATTTATTGACTAAAAACTCAAAGCTTCATGAAAACATCAAAGTCTCTGAAAATCAAACAAAAATGGTAATAAATAAACCCTAAACCGAAAGTAGGAAAGATTAAAAAAAGACCTCAAAAGCTTTAAAATGCCCAAAAGTCCATCCAGAGGACCTCGGATGGCCAAAAAATGGCTTAGGTCACAATACTGAGTATTGCTCCATAGACTGTCCCGGATCGGCCCGTCAAATTTGAGCCCATTCTGATGCTCCCACAACTTTTCAGGTTTTACGATTCGGCCCAAGAAACTTTTCCGACCATCTCTGGATCATCTCCAATTGCCTTCAAACTTCTCCTGCAGCCTCTTGGACCTGCGTGGGCCCTCCTGAATATCTTCGTGGGTCAGCTCTGCGTCAGGCTGCCCCTCCTCAGAAGAGTTTATCCTCAAACTCGGATTGTCCCCATGAAAAGAGGATAGATGTTGCAAGTTGAAAACATTAGAAATGCATAGATCTTCCGGAAGCTTAAGCCGGTAAGCGTTGGTTCCCAGCTTTTCCAAAACTTGACACGGGCTGATCTTCCGGTCTTTAAGTTTGTGATAGGTACCCAACGGAAATCACTCCTTGGTCAATGTCACCCACACGTGATCTCCCACCTCAAATTGAACATCTCGTCGAGCCTGGTCTGCCTCTTCTTTGTAACGTGTATAATTTCGCTCCAAGTTGGACTTCACCAACCTCTGCCTCAAACTCCTTGCGGGTACACAAAAAATAGCCTTCTTTCCTTCTGCAAAAGAACCCCGCATTGGTTGCAATACCACCTTCTTACCTCCTCTGTTAATAGTATAGTAGTGCGTAAATCCATCATATACCACCTTGTTGTCATACTGCCATGGTCGTCCTAGCTGTAGGTGCGCGGCATCCATCGTCACCACATCACAATAAATAACACAAGTATACTGCGGCCCAATCGAGAATTCTACCCTGCATATCTGATTTACCTGCACTTCTGCTTCTTTGTTCAACCAACCGAGTTTCTAGGGCTCAGTATGTGGCTCCGTCTTCAAACTTAGTTTCTGAACAGCTTCCTGTGAAATTACGTTTTCACAACTCCCGTGTCTATGATTACTTTGCAGACTTTCCCTCCAATGGTACAACGGGTGCTGAAAATATTCTGATGTCGCCAATCCTAATCAACCCATGGAGCTAAACAAATTCGACGTAGAACTGAGCTCTCTCGTCTTACATCCTCTGGTGCCACGACGTACTATTCCCCCTCTGCCATTTCAGCATCTTCAAATTCTTCGACATACTCCTCTGCGATTCCTTCCTGGATCATCAATTGCGACTTTAGTCGGGGACATTCATAAACATAATGACCCGTCTGTTGGCACCGGTGGCAGATGATATTTTCTTTGTTAACCGGTGCACGCGTCTGCTGCGGCCTTATTTCCTGGCTCGACTACCCCGTTCCCTGGCTCAATTGCCTCGAACTTCGTCTCTGTTGGGTAGGCGGATTGAAAACCTTTGACGAAGAAGATGACGCTACGCTATTGGTCATCGGAGTCCGCAGGAGAGTAAGGTATCCTCTGCCGAATGTTACTCCCCTGCTGCTAGCTCGCGTCAAGCTCTCTTCCACCACTTTTGCCTTTGTTTGTAGATCCGTAACATTAATGAAAGAATGCACTTGCAGGGCATCCTAGATGGCTGGTCGAAGGCCATGTAAATAGCGGGCTACAAGTTGCTCCTGCATCTCACGGAGTTGATTTCGTATTACCAGCAGGTAAAATTCCAACGTATATTCTTCTACACTTTTCGTCCCTTGTGTCAGACTCTGTAAATTTCGAAACAAGGTCTGACGATAATTGAATGGTAAAAACTCCTGCCGCATCTTTGTCTTTAGTTCGTTCCAACCGTCCAAAACAGGCATCCCATCTAAATATCGCTAATACCGAAAAGACTGTCACCACGTTGCGGCTCTGTCTTTGAATCTAATCGCGACCAGCCCTACCTTCTTATCCGCAGGGACTTCTCTCAACACGAGCAATTCATCCACGGTGCTCAAACAATCCAAAAATTCTTCCGACGCCAAACTCTCGGTAAATTGCAGAATCTCAAGTTTAATCCCTGAATCCTATCGAGGCATGTAATTGGCTCTAGTCGCCGCTGCCCTTGGATTCCCTTGATCGCCTCTCCCTATGCAGCCGCCGCTACTGCACCTATCAATTCCATTGCCACCGCCATCGCCGCTACTGCACCTATCAATTCCATTGCCACCGCCACCGCCACCGCCGCCGTACGAGAATAGCCCTCCTGCGGATTGTTCAACATTCTGCTCTGCTGGCGGATTCGCGACTGTGATCCGCTGCAGCAACTGATGAAGAATTTGCATCTGCTGGTCCTGTCGATCCTGATGCTCAATCAGTTGCTACATCTCCCGTTCGCAATCTACTCGGTTGCTGCGCAATTCTTCCAAAATCGCGGCTATGGTTCGATCAACTCCTGACATCATAAATCTTGGCTCTGATACCAATTGACGCAAAACGGAAATTATGGTGGGGAAAATATAGAACCTCAACTGTAATCAACTTCACTCAAAAGCTTTATTATAGGAAAGGGCGAATCAAGAATAAAACGATAATATTCTTGAGACACTATGATAATCGAATTTATTGACTGAAAACTCAAAGCTTCATGAAAACATCAAAGTCTCCGAAAATCAATAAAAAACGGCAATAAATAAACCCTAAACTGAAAATAGGAAAAATTACGAAGAGACCCCAAATGTCCATCCAGATGACCTCGGATGGCCCAAAAATGGCTTAGGTCAAAATACTGAGTATTGCTCCCTAGACCGTCCCGGATCGACCTGTCAAATTTGAGCCCATTCTGATGCTCCCACAACTTTTCAGGTTTTACGATTCGGCAGCAGAAAATTTTCCAATCATCTTGGATTGCCTTGAAACTTCTCCTGCAGCCACTTGGACCTACGTGGGCCCTCCTGAATATCATCGTGGGTCGGCTCTGCGTCAGGCACCCCCTCCTCAGAAGAGTTTGTCCTCAAACTCGGATTGTCCCCATGAAAACAGGATAGATGCTGCACGTTAAAAACATTAGAAATGCACAGATCATCCGAATGCTCAAGCCGATAAGCGTTGGTTCCTAGCTTCTATAAAACTTGACAGGGCCGATCTTCCGGTCTTTAAGTTTGTGATAGGTACCCAACGGAAATCTCTCCTTGGTCAATGTTACCCACACGAGATCTCCCACCTCAAATTGAACATCTCGTCGAGCCTTGTCTGCGTCTTCTTTGTAACGTGTATAATTTCGCTCCAAGTTGGACTTCTCCAACGTCTGCCTCAAACTCCTTGCGGGGTACACAAATAATAGCCTTCTTTCCTTCTACAAAAGGACCACGCATTGGTTGCAATACCACCTTCTTGCCTCCTCTGTTAATAGTATAGCAGTGCGGAAATGCATCATATACCACCTTGTTGTCATACTGCCTTGGTCACCCCAACTGTAGGTGTGCGGCATCCATTGACACCACATCACAATAAATTACACAAGTATACTGCGCCCAATCGAGAATTCTACCCTGCATCTCTGATTTACCCGCACTTCTGTTTCTTTGTTCAACCAACCAAGTTTGTAGGGCTCAGTATGTGGCTCCGTCTTCAAACTTAGTTTCTGAACCGCTTCCTGTAAAATAACGTTTTCACAACTCCCGTATCTATGATTAATTTGCGACTTTCCCTCCAATGGTATAATGGGTACTGAAAATATTCCGACGTCACCAATCTTCATCAACCCGTGGAGCTAAACAAATTCAACGTAGAACTGAGCTCTATCCTCTTACATCCTCTGATGCCACGACGCACTCTTCCAGGTCTACCTTTTCAGCATCTTCAAACTCTCCGACATACTCCTCTACGTTTTCTTCCTAGATCAACATTTGCGACTTTAGTTGGGGACATTCATAAACATAATGACCCTTCTGTTGGCACCAGTGGCAGATGATACTTGCTTTGTTAACCGGTGCAAGGGTCTACTGCGGCCCTATTCCCTGGCTCGACTACCCCGTTCCCTGGTTCAACTGCCCTGAACTTCGTCCCTGTTGGGTAGGCGGATTTAAAACCTATGACGAAGAATATGACGCTACGCTATTTGCCGTCGGAGTCCGCGGGAGAGTAAGGTATCCTCTGCCGAATGTTACTCCCCTGCTGCTAGCTCGCATCAAGCTCTCTTCCATCACTTTCGCCTTTGTCTATACATCCGTAACGTTAATGAAAGAATGCACTTGCAGGGCATCCTGGATGGCTGGTTGGAGGCCATGTAAATAGCGGGCTACAAGTTGCTCCTCCATCTCACGGAGTTGATTTCGTCTCTTATGTCAGACTCTGTAAATTTCGAAACAAGGTCTGACGATAATTGAATGGTAAAAACTCCTGCCGCATCTCTCTCTTCAGTTCGTTCCAATCGTCCATCGCATCCAAATATCGCTGATACCGAAAAGACTGCCACCATGCTGCGGCTTTGTCTTTGAATCTGATCGCGACCAGCCCTACCTTCTTATCCACAGGGACTTCTCTCAACGCCAACAATTCATCCACGGTGCTCAACCAATCCAAAAATTCTTCCGGCACCAAACTTCCAGTAAACTACGGAATCTCAAGTTTAATCCCTGAATCCCATCGCGACAAGCGATCGGCTTTAGCTGCCGCCGCCCCTGGATTCCCATGATCGCCTCTCCCTATGCCGCCGCCGCTGCACCTGTCAACGCCATTACCGCGGCGTGCACAACTAGCCCACCCGCAGGTTGTTCAACGTTCTGCTCTGCTGGCGAATTCGCAACTGTCATTCGCTGCGACATCTGATGAAGGATTTGCATCTGTTGGTCCTGTCACAATTCCTGTCGATCCTGACGCTCAATGAGTCGCTGCATCTCCCGTTCGTGATGTACTCGGCTGCTGCGCAATTCTTCCAAAATCGCGGCTATGGTTGGATCAACTCCTGACATCGTAGATCTTGGCTCTGATACCAATTAACGCAAAACGGAAATTATGGTGGGGAAAATATATAACCTCAACTATAATCAACTTCACTCAAAAGCTTTATTACAGGAAAGGGCGAATCAAGAATAACACGACAATATTCTTGAGACACTATGACAATCGAATTTATTGACTGAAAATCAAACAAAAAGTCTCCGAAAATCAAACAAAAACGGCAATAAATAAACCTTAAACCGAAAATAGGAAAAATTACGAAAAGACCCCAAAAGTTTCCAAAAGGCCCAAAAGTCCATCCAGATGACCCCAGATGGCCAAAAAACGGCTTAGTTCACAATAGTGAGTATTCCTCCCTAGACCGTCCCGGATCGACCATTCAAGTTTGAGCCCATTCTGACGCTCCCACAACTTTTCAGGTTTTACGATTCGGCCGCAGAAACTTTTCCAATCATCTCCGATTGCCATGAAACTTCTCCTACAGCCTTTTTGTCCTGCGTGGGCCCTCCTGAATATCTTCGTGGGCAACTCTGTGTCAAGCTCCCCCTCTTCAGAAGAGTTTGTCCTCAAACTCGGATTGTCCCTATGAAAACGGGATAGATGTTGTACGTTGATAACATTAGAAATGCACAGATCATCCGGAAGCTAAAGCCGATAAGCGTTGGTTCCCAACTTCTCCAAAACATGATCGGGGCCGATCTTCCGATCTTTAAGTTTGTGATAGATACACAACGAAAATCGCTCCTTGGTCAATGTCAGCCACAAGAGATCTCCCACCTCGAATTGAACATCTCATCGAGCCTGGTCTGCCTCCTCTTTGTAATGTGTATAATTTCACTCCAAGTTGGACTTCACCAACCTCTGCCTCAAACTCCTTGCTGGGTACACAAATAATAGCCTTTTTTCCTTCTGCAAAAGAACCCCGGATTTGTTGCAATACCACCTTCTTGCCTCCTCTGTTAATAGTATATTAGTGCGTAAATCCATCATAGGAACTGCCATGGTCGCCCTAGCTGTAGATGCGTGGCATCCATCAGCACCACATCACAATAAATAACACAAGTATACTGCGGCCCAATCGAGAATTCTACCCTACATCTCTGATTTACCAGCACTTCTATTTCTTTGTTCAACCAACCGAGTTTGTAGGGCTCGAAATGTGGCTCCGTCTTCGAACTTAGTTTCTAAACAGCTTCCTGTAAAATTACGTTTTCACAATTTCCCGTGTCTATGATTACTTTGCAGACTTTCCCACCAATGGTACAATGGGTATTGAAAATATTCCGACGTCACCAATCCTCATCAGCCCGTGGAGCTAAACAAATTCGACGTAAAACTAAGCTCTCTCCTCTTACATCCTCTGGTGCCAGGACGTACGATTCCCCCTCTGCCATCTCAACGTCTTCGAACTCTTCGACATACTCCTCTGCGATTCCTTCCAGGATAAACAATTGCGACTTTACACGGGGACATTCATAAGCATAATGACCCTTCTGTTGGCACCGGTGGCAGATGATATTTGCTTTTGATTGAATCTAATGCCAGCAAATTAGATAATAAACAATAGTAATAAGATGTATAGATTAAACTTATCATACGAAAAATGAACTCAACATATATGACGTTTATTCTAAACAAAATATGAGGCTAACTCCTCAAAGATTTAGTCCATCCGCC
>JAOXNR010053094.1:0-14948 GCA_028571225.1 Parsonsia alboflavescens
GTGCATTTCGATAAACTGGGATGGATTCCTATCTATTTAATATAATTTTTAAACAGTTTTAAATCGATATCATAGATAGTCATATTGTTTTATTTACATAGATTTTTTATTAATTCCTTTTTATTATTAATATTTATGCTCAATTAACTTTTTAAAATTTAAATTTAAAATTCATTGCAGGAATACTGAAAGTAAAAAATTTTGCTTCATTTTCTCTTACTTTTTTTACCTGTCAATTTAACTTATTATTGAAGCTGATATCGTCCATCTGGTTGATAATGTAGAACCGTTTGCACATGCGAGCATAATGACGTTCAAGGTCCCTGGGTAGGACTGAGCAACATTTCATTTTCAGAAATTCAACACGGGCAGTGGTGATATCATGATCAGCATCGCCAATAAAATACCGGCGAAGGATAGCAATGACTTCTTCGGGAGTTTCTCTTTGGAGGAACTGCTTTTGTTGATATTCACCAAGGGAAGTCCAAAAGTCTCGAAGGGAGTCTTCGAAACGAGCAACAAAGCGTTTGTGAATTCTGTTCCCGAGGAATTAGCTGATGAAACTATGCGACAGATTCGTGCAACAACTCAACAATGGGATAACATTACTTTTGGTCAAATTTGGGCTGTGATGCAACAGTCCTTGGATAAGCTTTGTGTTCAACTCCGTTTTTGGAAGAAATTCCATAAACAGTCCTCCAAGCTACTTCCCGCTTGTTCTGAAAAACACCTGCATATCAAATGTCCTGACACAAAAGATTGCCACTGTCCTGTTCCTTACAAAAGAAAACACCGGAAACAGTCCTCTCGATATATCCCTTCCTTTCCTAAGCCACACAGACCTTTTCGCAAAAGAAAACATTCTAAGCCTTCCAAATGGAAATATCTCAAGCGAAAAGCTCCTGGTTCTCCACCCAAATCTGACACCTGTTACAATTGTGGTAAACCTGGACACTTTGCAAGCCGTTGTCCTCTCCAGAAGAAACGGTTCAAACTCATGAACCAACTTTCCCCTCATATCTCCCTAGCTGAATTTGATGATCTTGAAGCCTTGTTTGATTTGGAAGACTCTCCCTCAGAGTCTACTCTTTTGGCTATTGGTTACCCAGTCTCAAATTCCGAAACTCACTCAGACTCCTCTGCATCCGATACTGCTTCGGACCCTGAGTCCTTTCACACTTTTTCTGCTCTAAATTCTCTCCGTCCAAAGCCATACCCACTGGTCCAACTCACTCTCTTTCCTACTTACCAACATGATCCTATTTTGGTCTCTGCCCTTCTTGATACCGGTGCAGCTTCTTCTGTCTTAAATCCCCGTATCCTTCCTTCTGAATTTTGGGAACCCTGTATGCAGATCTTCCGGGCCGCTAACGGAGAAGACTTCGTTATCTCCCTTATCAGCAAACCCATCCATATTAAGCTCTTCCCAAACTTGACCTTGACATACAGAATCCTTGGTTCTGATCTCCCCCAGAAAGATTTGATCATAGGCTTTGACCTAATCCACCAAATTCCAAATCTCCAGTTTACACCCTCAGGTCTCGTCCACAAAGGCCAAACCCTTCCTTGGAACTTTCTGAGCAAAAACCTGTTCAGTTTCACTGATAGGTTAGAACAGTTACAGGACCATATAGTCCATACTTCATGTGCTGTAACTCATTCCGACTTTCTCACCAAATGTTCCAATCCTCTCTGGAAAAATCCTGATTTCTTTGTCCAGCTACCTTACAAGGACCCCTTTCCCTCTCCTCATAAGGCTAGCCATGTTGGTATGTCCCCTGATCATTTCCAGCTTGCCACCAAAGAGCTTACCTCCCTTCTGGCTGAAAATCTTATTGAACTCACAACTTCCGATTGGGCCTCTCCTGCCTTTTATGTAAATAAAAGGACCGAACAAATCCGTGGAAAACCTTGATTAGTCATCAACTACCAAGAATTAAATAAAGTTCTAGTTGACAATCGTTTTCCTCTCCCCCGCAGACCTATTCTGTTCCAATTCCTGCCTAAGGCTAAGATTTATTCAAAGTTCGATCTAAAGGCTGGTTTTTGGCAATTAGGCATCCATCCTCCTGATAGGCACAAAACTGCATTCTGCATTCCTAATTTTCACTATCAATGGTCTGTTATGCCTTTCGGTTTAAAGGTTGCTCCCTCCCTTTTTCAGCAAACAATGAGTCAAATCTTTGCTCCTCTCTTGCCAAATATTTTAATTTACATTGATGATTTGTTATTATTTTCTGAAACCTCTGAGGATCATTTGCTTTTACTTGCACAATTTCATGACATTGTTCTGAAACATGGAATCATGCTTTCTGAAAAGAAAATGCTTTTATGTGCTTCCCAGATTGATTTTCTCGGCATGAAAATCTCCGATGGTTTTTATGAACCTCAACCTCATCTGGCTTCCAAACTGCTCGAATTCCCGGATAAGATTTTGGAAAAACACCAGCTCCAGCAATTTCTTGGCATTATAAATTATATCTGTGAATTCATCCCTCGTGTTGCTCATTACAGGTCTCTCCTTAGTAAACGACTGAAAAAGAATCCCCCTCCGTGGACTGATGATCATACCCGTGCTGTCCAGCATCTCAAAAGTGTTCCCAGTAAATTGCTTGCCCTGCACATTCCTTCTACTGGTAAACGAATTCTTCAGACCGATGCCTCTGATCTTTACTGGGGTGCCATCCTGCTTGAAGAAGATGCTAAAGGTCACCGTCATGTTTGTGGTTATCACAGTGGTGAGTTCAAACCCTCTGAACAGCATTACCACAGTACTTTCAAAGAGATTCTTGCTGTGAAAAGAGGAATCGAAAAATTTGAGTTTTTCTTGATCAACCATACCTTCCATATTGAACTCGATATGGCCTCTTTTCCCCGCATGCTTGAATTCAAACAAAAACTTGTTCCTCATGGTCAACTCCTCCGTTGGCAACAATGGTTCAGTAAATATTCCTTTACCGTTGCCCACATCAAAGGCAAAGATAACATCCTTGCTGATTTCTTGAGCAGACCACCTAAACCTCCTCCACAATCCTCCTATCTTGTTCCGTGTCTTGCTCCCTTTACTGTTTCACACTTGCCCCCTGAAGTTCAGGAGCAAATTCTAGACCTAGTCTTACCTTCTCGAAGTCATCTCAATACTTCTCTCTTCCATAAACTCCTTCTCCGCCACCATGGTCCTAAGGTTTTTCGTGGTATTGAATGTGATCCCAACCAACCTTATTTCACCATTTTCCATATTTGCAATCTCTGGACTCTCCCTAAGCTCGCTCTCTGCTTTTTCTGGTATCTCTTAGAGTCACACTCTGTTTGTTTCTGTTTCAACACCCAGAAATTATATTCTTACCTTTGGACTTGTGACAATGCCCGTTCTTTACTCCCAGAAGACTTGTATATGTTTAAGTTATTGTCATGGTTTCAGTCTCCTACTGGATGGTTTCGTTTTCTTTGTGGTCATTATGGTCGTTATGTGTGCATCCGTTTGTTCCGACCTGTCTGTAACCTCACTCAACTTCATGAATCACGTTTGTACCATTTCCCTACTGAAGAAATTCTAGGATGGTATCCTGTGAATATGGCCAACCCTCTGGTACAACGCCATCATCCTCACACCCGTCTTGATATTCTGCATCGCATGGCCTTAGCAAATGGGTATACTGAAGACAATATGGCTAATATTCCCACCAGTATTCCTATCTCTATTCCCTGGTCCGAGCACCCATACTATGCTGAAATTCTCCTATTCCTCAGTCACCACCCAGAATTCCACAGAATTGATCGCCATGGTCATCGCAGTTATGTGTTTGCATTACCTGACAGTTCCGATGCCTCCAGTAGCTCCGGTGGTCCTCTCCCACATGAATTGACTGATTATGAATCTGATTGACTGATGTGACGCCACCAGCACGCCTTGCCGGCCACTTGCCTCCTATCAGTCTGACTGCCTGATGTGATGTCCCCAGCATGACCTGCCGGCCACTTGTCTCCTGCTTTTTACTGTTCCATAGCACGCGTAATAATTTGTCATAATTATTTCTGCTTTTACTTTTGTATGGGTCCCAGGAATTATTCCCTGTCGGCCACCGCATGTACCTTATCTACACCCTGTTCATTTCCCTTTGTAAGAATCCGGATTTCAAATCCAATTCCTCCCCTTTATTTTCCTATAAGAACCCTGCCAATGATGTTTAGAAGGCAGAGCGAAGTTTGTAAGTTTGTTTTTAGTCTGAGTCTTTTGTAAAATGCTTTAAATAAATGAATGGCTTTCTGTATTTCATCGGTTGTCTCCTTGTTCTTGAGGCTCTCATATTGATCCTGGTTGTAAGTGGTATCAGAGCCAAGCTTAAGTCTCTGCCGTTCCTACCCACCTGGGTTCGAAGCCCGCCCCCTGCAGAAATGCGAAAAAGTATGTGGGGCCGCTCCCTTGGGCAATGCGGAAGGTGGTGGAGTGCGTAGGGCTTAAGTGGAAGTATCCTGACCTAAGCTACCAGCTATAGCTTTTAGCTCACCTGACTATTCAGGGACTACATAGGTGCAGAATCTGCTTCAGTGAAGTTATCAGATGTGCCGATTAACCCTGAAGTGGGATTCCATTACATCCAGGAATTCGCCATTGATTACACACTGGATCATCATCATTATAATAAGCCATCATAATCACCCACGAATGGAAAATTCAATGTATTCTGGGAAACAAATAATCTTGGTCCTTAACAAATTTCATCCATAAAACGAACCCATGAAAATGTCAAATTTGCAATTAGCCTAGGAGGCGACACCGTTTCAGGCCATCAAAATGTCATATTCAGTCCAAAATCCGTCGATTCTTGGCTTCGAAATGCTATCCCTTCACTAACTGAGATAATCAAGAAGTACAATATTGATGGGACTGAAATTGATTATGAGCATTTTTCAGCTTCCCCTGAAACTTTTACCTTAGGACAGCTTATTATTAAGCTTAAGAAAAATGGTACAATTTCATTGGTTTCGATTGCTCCATACCAAGACGATGAAATCCAGAAACATTATTTGGATTTGTGTAATAAATATGGTGATGTGATTGATTATGTCAATTTCCAATTCTATGCACATGATGATAAATTGAGCATTTCCCAGTTTATCAAGAACTAGAACAAACAGGTCTCCAACCATGGAGGAAAACAGGTTTTAGCTAGCTTTCTTGTTAAAAACGGAAAACGGGTTTTTCGAAGCCTGCAGTAGTTTGATTAATTAAGGAAAGCTTGGTGGGATCTTTATTTGGTGTGCTGATGAAACTGCAGAAAAGGGTTTTGAATAGAAAAGGAATCTCAGAAAATTTTGGCTTCGGTTTGACCAGGTCAAGTGAAACTCATCTCTCTTGTCCTGAATATTCCTGCAAAATATAAAATTAGGAATTTATACTTCAACATTTTTAAGGATCTGGATGTCCCGTAATATATTTATACGTCATTCCATGTTACTCTAATCAGTATCTTTTAATATATTTTATATATTAAAATCTAAAAAAAACTTGATATGTCATAGACATATATTAAATTTTTACTGTAAATATAAATGTGTAACAAGAGATCTTGAGGCAACATCTTAATAGTACTAAAAATTGAGAGATGCCCCCATGGGTTAGTTATGAATTTGGATTATGGAATGTCTTGTATCCAGAATTGGTTATTTAATTTCCAGTTTGGTATTTCTATTAATTGTTTGTTTTTCTTGATCATTAGTTTCCATTCCCAGTTATCTTAATTAATTAAATATCATTGGACATTCGTCTTGACCAATATCCATTCCTAGTTGTCTTGTATTTTTGCCTATATATAGTAGAAAACGGCTCCTAGAAAATTGCCGTCCGGCTGAGGGTTCAGCAAATTTTCTGGGAAATGATCGGAACCAATGAACATTGAAGTCGAGATGTCAAATAATAATTTTTTTTAGATTTTTCAGGATTAAATTGAACATAATTTACTTTTTTAAAAAAATATTTTTTAATTTTAAATTAAATATAATAAATATTGATTTTAAATAGATTACAGCTTTTATATATATATAAAAAATTATTATAAAGTTGTAAAAAAATCATATAAAAAAGATTTTATAAAAAAAATTTCATAAGTACTTTTTTATCCAAACAACTTTTTTTCAAAAAAGAACTTTAAAAAAAAAATCCTATCACAAAATTATTTAATTTTTTTAAAAAAACACTTTTTAAAAAAGTATTTTTTTAAAACATATCCAAACGGATCCTTAATTAAAACCATAAAAAATATCATATTTTTTTTTTCTCACTCTTTTTACCTAGATTTAGAATGTTTCTTCACATTTAAACTTTTGCTTGTTATTGGATACAGTAGCATCTAATTAACTATATATTTTGTCAATTTTAGGTTGTCCAAATCTGATGAGTGATAGTGCAAAGAGCCAAGCATATACGCAAGCGATCGGAAAACAGTGGTTTGAAAAAAGAATTAATGTTTAATGATATATATTCTTTCCGTCTAAAATTGAATATTCACATTTCCATTTTTAGTTATCTGAAAATGAATGTTAAATTTTCTAAATTAATTAAAAATTTTTTAAGAAATTGATATTATTAAGTTTAAAATCAACTCATTTTCTTAAAATTTATACAAAATCAAAATGAAACATTCAATTTTAGATAGAAGGAGTATTTAAGAATATCATCAATTATATATTACTTCCAACAAAATAGATAATATTCCTTCATGAATGAAATATTATATACTATTACAACGGCAATGTCGACACAAAAAATGCTGGTGAGATCCCTCCTGCTCATTTTCGTTTTAATTAAAGAATGCTCCTTTCCTCTCAAAATAAAATGCTACTCACTCTCTCAATTTAAAATTGGATACTTTATTTTCATTTTGAATAGTTCAAAATTGAATATAATTTATTTTTTCTATTATAAAAATATCACAAATAAATTAAATTAAAAATCTTTTTAATTGTTAAAATTAAAATAAGATATTTAATTAAAAAACCAAAATAGGAAGTAATATTTAATCCTAGCTCTCCACCACTGACCAAACCCACAGAATCCCGCTATAAATAAGTGCTATAGAAGCCCCTCCCTATCATCCATATCCAACTCAGCAACTCTCCAACTATCAAGCCTGCTTGAAAAGTACTATTGAGGCTCATATATACCAATGGAGCTGTCCAAGCTTTTGATAGCCCTTTTAACATTTCAAGCATTGGCAGCTATGCGTTCAATCCAAGCATCATCTTCCAATAATCTCTTTCGAACATACATCGGATCACAGTTCAACAATGTCAAATTCTCCGACGTCCCCATTCGTCCTGACGTCGAATTCCACTTCATTCTTTCCTTCGCAATTGATTACACAGCATCATCCTCATCTCCCTCTCCCACCAATGGAAAATTCAACATATTTTGGGACACGGAAAATCTCTCTCCCCAAGACGTCTCCACTATAAAAGCTAAGCACACGAATGTTAAATTTGCTCTTAGCTTAGGTGGAGACAGTGTCGGAGAAGATGATCGATTTGTATTTTTCGAACCATCTTCCATTGACTCTTGGGTTTTCAACGCTGTCTCCTCTCTTACCAAAATCATCCAGGAGTATGACTTAGATGGGATCGATATCGACTACGAGCACTTCCACGCAAATGATGATACATTTGCAAAGTGCATTGGAGAACTAATATCAACTCTCAAGAAGAACGGAGTGATATCTTTTGCATCCATTGCTCCCTTCGATGACGAAGAAGTTCAAAGCCATTACCAAGCTCTGTGGAACACCCACAGTGACGTCATTGACTTTGTGAATTTCCAATTCTACGCTTACGATCAGGGGACTACTGTTTCTCAGTTTGTGGGGCATTTTAAGGATCAAATGTCTAACTATAAAGGAGGGAAAATGTTGGCCAGTTTCATTAGCGATGGAAGTGGTGGATTATCCCCACAGAAGGGGTTCTTCACTGCTTGTAATAGATTAAGGAAACAAGGGAAACTTGGAGGGATCTTCGTGTGGAGTGCTGATGATTCTAAAGAATTAGGTTTTCGATTTGAGAAGCAATCACAGGCACTGCTGGCAATTTCTGATTAGATCAAGACATGACCTAAAGGAAGGATATGAATTAATTAATTTCCTTCTATAATTAATCTCTTTTTTTTTTGCTACTTTTGTGTACTCCCAGTTCGGTAGATTTTAAATATCAAATTATTGTTTCAAGTTCAACCTCATTAAATCATAGTACTAGCTAGCTACTTCTTCAACTCTGGGATCACTTTGTCTCTCTTTACTTATTTAATTCATTTGTTTCCTCTGTTCCCATTTATAAGTCATTTAAATTCAATTGTTTTTAGTCGTGTCCCACATAATTACAACTAATTGTTGGTAATTTAATGGATATTTTATATTCATAATTTTTTCAATATTACTCATTCTCTTATTCAAACATTTTTCACTCATTCTTTCTTATATGGACATCTTAAAAAAAATTACCCTAATATAGACAAATTCTCTTTAAATGACTTATAAATAGAGACGGAAAAGAGTATATTATTTTTTTCAAAAACCCTATAAACTAAGTTTAATTAATTAGTACAAACACAAAATTATCGAAGATTTTCTTCTTCTTCTTCTTCTTCTTTTCATATAGATGCATAAGAATTTATATGTATATATATATATATATAGAGAGAGAGACAGAGACAGAGAGAGAGAGAGAAGTGCTAAGGTACGCACCATTGCACACCCGCCTATGTGTGACATCTGAAAACGACTTCATTTTGATATAAAAATAAAATAGAGTAGAGCAGAGCGTCGTGGCGAGAGCAGAGTAGAGTAGAGCGGAGAGATTTGGTGAAAATGATACTCACAGATTCGGTGAATTTGCTTCTCCAATTTGCAACCCTTAATAGTAACCTTCCTCCAATCCCGCTTAGTCCTTCAAACATCTACGCATCAAATTCTATAACAGTCGATTCTTATTTTTCCAGCCCTTCTGTAACAAAACTAGCACCACTCTCACAAATCAGGTAAAAATGGTGATGGCTGCTCTCACCGCAGAGCAAAACTCATAGATCCGATGAAAATGGTATTCATGGTTCCAGTGGCTGCTCTTGTTGCGATGCAATGCTCTGCTATTTTTTTTTTTTAATACCAAAATGATGTCGTTTTCAGGTGTCACACACAAGCTGGTGTGCAATGGCGCACACTTTAGCACTTCTATATATATATATATATATATATATAGTTTCTTCTTCTATTTTTTAATCAAATATAAAAACCCTAATTAATTTTGTATCATATAGTAAAGGATCAGCCTAAGTACTTAATTAATTATCTTGTCTTGGGTTATTATATATATGACCTAGTCACATTCGGGCATCAATATCTTTCGGATAATTCGCAACCTATTTTCATTGGAATGAATTAATTAAGCTGAGATCAGTACTACACTCCCCATGCAAGCAAGTTGCACTTTATTAAATTAATTTTTAATTAACAAGAATTAATATACACTAATTAAGAAGAGCAGCACCAATTTATTTCTGAATTAATTTGGCTTATGGAATGTCTTATAATTATTTTTGTTTTCTTAATTAGTGTTGTTATTACACTGTTGTTTTTACTATTTAACAGCAAACCTTTGTAGATTATGTTTGTTTTTGTCCTCTATAATTTGTATTTGGATGCCATCTTTAATTACCTAAAGAATTTAATTTCATCAAATCCCTCAGACCTTTTACGCTAAATCAATTCCAATATGGTTTTGGGAAATCTACCACATCATAACTTGATGACTTGAAACAAATTAATTTACGGTCCAGCTAATTTGGGAAAACAACGATTTTAATTTGCGGTCAATCATAACAAATCTGCATTGAAGTAAAGTTCCGGCTTAAGGAATTTTAAAATTGGGAAAGGAGCTAAAACTTTGGTGATTAATTATGTTATTTTGACTTTATTAAAAAGTTAAGGAGTAACATTTCAGTCCCTTCGGGATACCTTGGTGGGTGAGAAATGGAGAGTGCACAAATCATAAGTCTCGAGTTCGAATCCTACCAACACCCTCTTGGATAAGATGAATGTCAAGAAATTACCAATTTACTCAATTTAATTGTGGTAGTTTTGGACGAGTGGATATAAATTGTTAAACTAAGGAGCTTGTTAGTAATTTGAGTTTTCATTTTTAAACAATTCAAAATAGAAATAGTAATATTCAATTATGAACAAGTCTTACTTTTTTAAAAAAAATATAAATTAGTGTTACACACGTGGAACCAAGGACCCAGAAAGAAAGAGGGGGGTGGGGGACCCACTTCATATGACCACAAAACAAAGCTCAACAAATTAAGTGAGGTGTCCAACCGTGGAACTTGAACCCCCTTTTTTTTTTCACTCTTAGAGGAAATTTTGAACGTTAATTTGTACGCATGCAATGTTATTTTAACCTTAATTTTAATCACTTCTGGTGGGTTGCCGTAGCATCTAATTAAGTTTCTCGTCTCTTCAAGGTTGTCTAGGAAGCATGATTAGCAATAGAGAGCTCCAAAGACAACATGTGAACAAGTTGGTATTTAATTAGATAAAGAAGAATGTCTAATAATAATTAAGAATGTCTTAATTTTGTTCGGATATTGCCCAAGTTCCCATCTTAATTAATTAAATTATTATGAATACAACAACGGCAACGGCACAAACTGCCGGGAGACCTCTCCAGCATTTCAATTGGATGTGAATACGTTGAACATATTTTATTTTCCTTTGCGAATTTGAATGTTCTTATTTATTTTTTATTTAAGTTGAAATGAGATATTTAATTTTTAAAATAGGGTATTTTTTATTTTTTTCCTTTCTTATTCATTCCTCCCTATACTCCTCTTCCATGGATGACAGTCGTTCCCTTTATCCCTTTGTCATATCTTGAATTCAAAAATTTATTATGCTAAGTGTTAGCCTTCTTACTATCCAATTAGCGAGACTTTGACAAGGGTAATATTTTACACAACTATGAATAACTTAATCAATTAACTTGGAATATTTAAAATGCTTAGATCCAACACTGAAGAAAACCATGCACAGAATCCCTATATAAGTACGTGCTAAAGGATCGTTCATATAACCAAGATTTCCAATTACGAAAAATATATATCATCCAGTTGTTGAAAAATTAGGCCACAGCTGATCATCAATGGAGCTTTCCAAGCTTTTGGTAACCCTTTTCTCATTTCAAGCACTGGTCTTTCTGTGCTCAATCCATCTGGCTGCTTCTGCACAACCCAAACTTTTCCGAGAATACATCGGAGCAGAATTCAAGAACGTGAAATTCTCCGACGTCCCAATTCGCTCCGACGTCGAATTCCACTTCATTCTTTCCTTCGCAATCGATTACACCGCATCATCCTCTTCTCCCTCTCCCACCAATGGAAAATTCAACGTTTTCTGGGACACGGACAATCTCTCCCCCGATGAAGTCTCCTCAATCAAATCCAAGCATCCGAACGTCAAGGTTGCCCTTAGCTTGGGTGGAGACAGCATTGGAAACGGACAATCCGTTCTATTCGAACCCACAACTGTCGAGACGTGGGTTTCAAATGCTGTCTCTTCTCTTACAAGCATCATCCAAGAATACAACTTGGATGGTATCGATATCGATTACGAGCACTTCAACTCGGATGATGACACATTTGCAGAGTGCATTGGAAAATTAATATCAACTCTTAAGAAGAGCGGAGTGATATCTTTTGCATCCATTGCTCCCTTCGATGACGATCAAGTTCAAAGCCATTACCAAGCTCTGTGGAACAGCTACGGAGACGTTATTGACTTTGTGAATTTCCAATTCTACGCTTACGATGAAGGGACTACGGTTTCTCAGTTCTTGGGCTATTTTGCGGATCAAATGTCTAACTATAAAGGAGGGAAAATGTTGGCCAGTTTCATTAGCGATGGAAGTGGTGGATTGGCTCCACAAGATGGGTTTTTTACTGCCTGCAATAGACTAAGGAATCAAGGGAAACTTGGAGGAATATTCGTGTGGAGTGCTGATGATTCTAAGGCGTTGGGTTTTCGATTTGAGAAGCAATCGCAGGCACTGTTAGCAAATGCTCATTAGAAGAATACGTGTGGATGGATTGCTAATATATATTTAATTATTATTGTGTTGTACCTGCAAATTTGGCTATCTTCCTATTCCTACGTGGATTATTTAAATAATATTTTATGGTATTTATGTTTCAATATTTTTAATTTTATTTATATATGTGTATTAATTAATCTAGTGAGATATTTTGAGAAATTAATACGGTTTATTGAAACTTGATTTTTTTTTTTGCATAAAGCATCTTACTAGTATCCTCATCGTTATACTAGTAAAACTAATTGGAAATCGACCGGGTTATGTACACAAAATCTAAATTATTCGGAGAAAAGTATGGTTAGGACTTTTTTTGATATTTGAATACAGGAACGAAACAATACTCTGTCTATTACTAAATATAAGTCATTTTAATTAATTTTTCTTGTCACTATTATAAGTTATTATTATTAGTTAATTAGTTATTTGATGATATTTTTTTTATATTACACCTCTAATGTTGTATAGTGAAATGGTGTTCAAATTTTTAAAAAAGTGCTAAGAGGATATTTTAAAAGAAAGAAATAAATTATGTTAAATTTTGTAAAATAACGATCAATGACTTATTTAGTAATGGAGGGGTTAAGATGCAATACTTAAAACTTAGAAGAAGTCTTGTAAATTAGTTAACAAAAATCAAAAGAAATATATTTTACGTAGTAATAATGCTGTTAATAATGCCCAAGTAAATTGATGGGCTTCACATTCCAAATTAGATTTTGGATCAAATCACAAAAGTCCATGTAAGTTTTACCTTATTATTAGTGGGTTCAAATATTATTTCGGGCCCAGAATTCAAACTTCTTTAGCCAATGGGCCATGCATATGCTCAATTCGGTCATACTCTTATTTTCCCAAGTATTCTTTGCCATTATAATGTCAATTATAACTCAAATTTATAATGTCATCAAAATAAATAGAAGAAATGAATTTCTAAATAATGTCACCGGAATTGAAAAAGAAAACAATCAAACAAAAGAACTTAAATATGGAGGAAAACTCTCCGTTTCTAAAGTGAAATAAAATACTTCCCTCTGTCATTGAATATAAGTCAGTTTCATTAACTTTTCTTGTCAATAATTATAAGTCATTGTTGTTAGTTAATTAAATTTTTAAATATATTTTTCTATATTACCCTCTCTGATAATATACTCCTGAAAAGATGTTCAAATTTTTGAAAGAGTGATTATAGGACATTATATTTAGGAGGGAAAAAAGAAATTTTCTTAATTTTTATGAGATGACTACGGATGATTTATATTTAGTGACTCAAGGAGTATAATATTTGATAAATATTTATTTCACTTATACCTTTTTTTCTTTCTTAACTATGTAACTTATGACTTTTTAACTTAAAAAAGAAAAAGATTGATAAATAAAGTTTACTTAAGTCGTAAAATAGTCTTATCTTTTACCATTCTATTCTTACATTTTCTCAAAATTAAATGACCTCTAGAAGTCATTATATTTTTGCATATGCATAAAATGTTCAAAATTTCTTATAGATGTTTTTTGTCCATGGTTTGTCATATCATGATACATCAATTGAGCATAAATGGGTCCATGAAGTATTTAACATATCATCATTAGGCCAGTGAAAGGCCACAACAATAGATGCACACAACACAACCAAGCTCTCAAAATGACTTATGGCAACTTTATAAAATACCATTGTAATCAAATTCCACCAGAAAATCAGTTTGTAGAATGAGTTAATTAATACTCCTTCTATCCCCTAAGATAAAGTCATCTGTGATCATTCTGTCAGTATTAAGATAAAGTTTGTTTTTCAAGTTTTCTTATTGGAGAAGAATATTGAGATGGAAAGTCATCAGAAAAATATTTTATGAAGAAAGATAGAGAACGAGGATAATATTGGGGGGAAAAATGGGTAAAACTTGTATAAAATGACTTAAAATAAAGGTTGAGAAAAGTGACGGTAAATGATTTATAATTATGACCAAAGGGAGCAAAAGACTCAGTTTGTTCAATAATTATCCATCAAGAAGGAATATATTGATTCCCAGGCTTCCATTCAAGTTAAAGAGAAGACAGTTTTCACTTATGGTTTCTTTTCCTACGAAAATCAAGACAATTTTTGACTAATAGAGTTATTGTACAATACAGTCTTCAAATTTTATTCTTTTGAAAGCTTTAATCCTTTTTTTTTGACCTTTATCATCCTTAAAGTTTTTACGTTTGGATATTTTGATCATTTTAATCGAATTCTTCAAAAAAATTACCATAATTTGAAGTCAACTTTGAGGATGATAAAAGTCAAAAAAAGATTTTAAGAATGATAAAAGCCCACAAAAAAATATATATATTAAAGATCAAAACTTCCAAAAGAATTTGAGAACTAAATTCTACAATAATTCTCGTCTAATATTCAGATATTCCGAACGAAGATTGAGGTTAACGTGCCAACATGAAATGTCTCAAAAAATTTAAATATTCGCACTATAAATAATCCATATTCATCCATGATAATATGAGAGCATATTTATACGACTTCCTCCATCATTACGAAATCTCATTAACAAGATTAGCAAGATTGTATAAATGCATCTCTATTTGGCCAACATTTCTTATACTCTCTTTATTCGAAATTGAATGTTCCATTTTGACTTGCACAAATTTTAAAAAAATAAATTGACTTAGTTCATTTTACAATTTATAATATCAATTGCTTGAGAAAATTTTGACTAATTTGAAAAAATAAGATATTTATTTTCAAACAACTCAAAATAAATATGAATATTCAATTTCAGACTGAAGTATTAATTTACAAAGGCCTAACCAACTAATCTTGAGTTGACTGT
>JAOXNR010053095.1:0-14944 GCA_028571225.1 Parsonsia alboflavescens
AAGTTTAACTAAGAACCCTAGAAGAGCTCTAAGAAACTCACAGTTTTGTGTATCCTTGAATCCATAAGGATTTCATTAAAAAGCTGAAAGTCTTTGTGTTAAAATTCTGAAATGCAATACAAATGAAGGCCTATTGATAAACTCAGGCCCACACATGATTAGGGACTTATTTAGGCCTCTTAAGCAAGCTTAGAATATAAAGATAGCAGCTAACAATAAGTGGAAAAGTATAACTGAAGTCAAGATAATAAAACTGTAAAAACAGAGGACCAAAACAGCAAATTTCTGGCTGAATTTCGGTAGGCTGTTCAGCCTGACTTCTCATGCTTCAAAAGGCTTTTTTTCTCATTAAACACTCCTTCTTGATGTCTTATATCATCCACAAGTTGAGCTCTTTCTTTAGTTCAGCCTCCATTGATGGTTGTGCTTCAAACATTGTTGTAAAGTCTAGCAAAGTCTCAACACAATTGCTGAAAGTTTCAGCCTTGTTCATTTAATTTCCAACCTTGCAATGTCTTCTAATCCCGTATATAAGTTTTCATACTTGAATACATTACAAATTTCTTCAACTAGCCAATCATCTTCAAGCATAACTTCTTCAATCTTGTCAAGAACTTCAAGTTGTTCTTCATGGTCTATCTTCAATACCAACCTTGCTACTTTCATCCGAAAACTTCAATGCTTATACTTGAAATATTGATCTTTGTACAAGAACTCCCAATCTTTATTAATATCATCTTCAATCTCCAACAAGTCTTTCTTCATTCCTGATCTTCCAACCTTGCATTTGAAATACAAGCTCTTGTGCATAAACTCCTTTATTCCATAAGCATCTTCATATGAGATCTTCCATGAATTATCCCATGCCATGTATGCTCCGTGATCTTCATCATTCTATGATAATGATAGACTAAGGAGGCAACGAAGGGATGAAGAAGTTGACAAGAACTTAGGGAGCATCAAGCCAACGGTGCCACCCATCTATGGAGGAGATGACCCAAATGCCTACTTTTATTGTGAAAGAAGAGTTGAATCAATATTTGAGTGCCATAATGACTCCGAGGAGAAGAACATCGAACTTGCAATTGTTCTTTGTTTGGAGTATGCCATCATTTGGTGGGATCACCTAGTGATAGCTAGGCAATGACAAGAAGCACCACCTATTGAAACTTGGGAAGAGATGAAGAGACACATTAGGAAGAGATTTGTGTCTAAGCATTACCAAAGAGACCTCCACCATAAGATTCAAACACTTGCTCAAGGCTAAAAGAGAGTTGATATTTATAACAAAAAAATGGAATTTTCCATGAGAAGAAGCAATCTAGTGGGTGAAGAAGAGGAGGCTACAATGCCAAGATTTCACCATGGGTTGAACAAAGAGATAAGTGATATTCTTGAATTGCAACAATATGAGGATTTGGAAGAAATGGTGCAAAAGGCAATCAAGATTGAAAGATAATTGAAGAATAAGAGAGCATCCTGCGGGAAATCTTATGGCCAACCATATTCCAGGACCACCAACACATAGCCTAAGAAGGAGCAGGGAGTGACCAAAGCTACCACCAAGGAGGAGGCATGTAAGCCAAAATTTGGTGAAGCTAAGGCCAATCAAGGAGATAAAGGCAAAACTCAACTTCCACCTTTTATAGCTAGAGAAGTTAAATGATTTAAATGTCAAGGATTTGGAAACTTTGCTAATCAATGTCCCAATAGGAGAATTATTCTTATAGATAAGGGGGTAGTTGAATCTGCTAGTGAAGGGGAGAGGGGGAGCGTGAGGTTGATATTGGTGATGGAACGGAGAATGATGAAAATGAGAGTGAGGGTATTCTTGAAGGACAATTAAATATGGTTATTATGAGGGTGCTTAGTACACAAACCAAGGGAGATGATGAGGTAGAAAGAGAGAATCTATTTCATTCTAGACACTTGATTAAAGTTAATCTTTGTAGCCTAATTGTTGATAGTGGGAGTTGTGTATATGTTGCTAGCAAATATATGGTTGATAGATTGAAGCTTCCATACATTGACCACCTCAAACCACATAGATTACAATGGTTGAATGATAGTGGAGAGGTTAGACTAGGAAAACAAGTGAGGATTCCATTTTCTATGGGGATGTACAATGATGAAATGTTGCGTGATGTACTAATTATGCAAGCAACTCATTTGTTGCTAGAGAGGCCTTGGCAATATGACAAGAGAATGACTTTTGATTTGTACAAAAACAAGTACACCCTAGAAATTGATGGCAAGAGGATCCACTTGAATTCTTTGAAACTTCATGAGGCTTACATTGACCAAAAGAGACTTTTGGAGAAGATGAAAGAATTTTATGAAGAAAAAGAGTCGAAAGACAAGGAGAAAAGGTAAGAGAAGGAAAAAGAGAGGTCAAAAGAAAGTGAAAAGAAAAAAGAAAAATGTGAAAAGAAAATGAGTTTCGTTGCAAAAGCAAGAGAGGTGAGGAGTGCTTGTGAAGGTCATAGACCTATTGTTCTATTGATGCACAAGGAATCATATTTTCTAACACTCTTGATACTAATCCCTCTCTTCCTTTCCTAATGTTGTTTCCCCTCTTTTGAAGGAATATGGGGATGTCTTCCTGGAGGAACTACCAAGAGACTTGCCAACAATACGGGGAATTGAGCATCAAATCGACCTTGTTCTGGGAGCACCTCTCCCAAACAAGCCCTCTTATAGGACAAACCTAGAGCAGGCCAAAGAATTGTAGAGGCAAGTGGAGGAGCTACTTCAAAGAGGATATGTGTGGTAGAGTATGAGTCCATGTGCCATTCCGGTCTTGTTGATGCCAAATAAAGATGGGACGTGGAGTATGTGTGTCGATTGTAGTGCCATCAACAAGATAACGGTAAAGTATCATTTCCCTATTACTAGCTTGGATGACATCCTAGATGAATTGAGTGGTAGCCAAAAGTTTTCCAAAATTGACTTAAAGAGTGGTTATTATCAAATTCGCATGAAGAAAGGGGATGAATGGAAACCGGCTTTTAAAACCAAACATAGCTTGTATGAGTGGATTGTGATGCCTTTCGGAGTAACTAATGCACCTAGTACATTTATGAGGTTAATGAATCATGTGCTTAGGGAATGTATAATCAAATTTGTTATGGTATCCTTTGATGATATCCTTGTTTATAGCAAAAAAGTAGAAGAGCATGTTGAGAACTTAAGGCTAGTCTTTGATATGCTTAGAAATGAATGACTATATGCTAATTTGAGTAAATGTACTTTTTGCTTGCCAAAAATTACTTTTCTTGGATATGTTGTTTTTTCTAATGGTGTTCAAGTGGATGAGGAGGAAATCAAAGCAATCAAGGAATGGCCTACACCTAAAAGCACAAGTGAGGTAAGAAGTTTCCATGGGTTAGCTTCGTTCTATCGAAGGTTTGTACCTAACTTTAGTACTATAGCAGCCCCTCTTATGGAAATGATCAAGGTAAAGGTTAAGTTTCGGTGGGAGAGTGAACAAGAAAAGGCTTTTCAATTGCGAAAATCCAAGCTTGCATGTTCCCCTATCCTTTCTCTCCCCGATTTCTCTAAGGTCTTTGAAATTGAATGTGAGGCTTCGGGGGTGGGAATAGGAGCGGTATTGATGCAATTGGGTAAGCCTATAGCCTATTTTAGTGAGAAATTAAATGGGGCTACCTAGAATTATTCTACCTATGACAAGGAGTTATTTGCTTTGGTTAGGTCCTTAAGAAATTGGCAACACTACCTTTGCCCAAGGGAGGTCATGATACACACCAACCACAAGTCCCAAAAGCATTTCAAAGGGCAAACCAAGCTAAGCAAGAGGCATGCCAAATGGGTGGAGTATATCGATATGTTTCCCTACGAGATCAAATATAAACAAAGTAAAGAAAATGTGGTAGCGGATGCACTCTCGAGGAGGTATACTTTGCTTTCTACTCTTGAGTCTATATTACTTGGCTTTGATTTTATGAAGGAATTGTATGTTAATGATGATGATTTTAAAGATTTGTATCGTGCTTGTGACAAGTTTTATGTGCATGATGGTTATTTGTTTAGGGAAAGTAGATTATGTGTGCCTAAATGTTCTATGAGGAGATTATTTGTTGTTGAAAGTCATGCGGGTGGCTTAATGGGTCATTTTGGCATCTCTAAAACTTTGAGTATTTTGCAAGAACATTTTTATCACCACAGATGAAAAGGGATGTTGAGAAAATTTGTTCTAGTTGCATTGTGTGCAAAAAGGCTAAATCAACAATTAAGCAACATGGACTTTATAAGCTTTTACCTACTCCTAATGCACCTTGGGTGGATATTTCTATGGATTTTGTATTGGGATTGAATAGGTCAAAGAGGGGTAAGGATTCTATCTTTGTGGTTGTTGATAGGTTCTCTATGATGGCTTATTTTATTGCCTGTGCTAAGAGTGATGATGCTCATCATGTAGACGACTTGTTCTTTAAAGAAATTGTGCATTTGCATGGAATCCCTAGGACAATTGTTAGTGATAGGGATACTAAATTTCTAAGTCATTTTTGGAAGGTGTTATGTGGTAAACTTGGGACTAAATTGCTATTTTCTACCACTTGTCACCCACAAACAGATGGCCCAACGAAAGTGGTTAGAACTTTGGGGACTTTGTTAAAGGCTATAATCAAAAGGAACTTGAAATCTTGGGAGGATGTCCGCCATTTATTGAATTTGCTTATAATAGATGCTTACATTCTTGTACTCTTTACTCCTCTTTTGAATTGATACATGGTTTTAATCCTTTGACTCCTTTGGATTTGATGCCTTTGCCTTTAAATGAGATGCATAATCTAGATGGAAAGAAGAAGGCAGAATTGCTAAAGAGAATGCTTGCTAAGGCAAGGGATAACATCAATGCACAAAACCAAAAGTATGCCAAGCAACATAACAAGGGATGGAAGGCCACGAACTTTGAAGTTGGTGATTGGGTTTGGGTGCATTTCCGGAATTAGCATTTTCCACATCTTCGAAAGTCCAAGCTTGATCCATGAAGAGATGGTCCCTGTCCAAGTCCAAGCAAAGATCAACAACAATGCTTACAAGAACAATCTTCTTGGAAAGTATCAAGTTAGTGCCACTTTTAACGTTAATGACTTGTTTCCCTTTAATGTAGATGATGGCGATTTGAGGACGAATCCTTTTGAAGAGAGGGGGGGTGATGGAAACCAAGCTCCATCAATGCCATCGTGACCAATCACGAGGATGAGGGCATCAAGGATGAAGAAGGCATTGATGACATTTGTTCAAGACAAGAAAGAATAACTTGATTTTGAAGTCATCTTCAAGGAGACAAAGCTTGATGAAGAACATAGAACGAAGGATTATAACATGTGTTTGATTCATGGCCTTGATGATGATGTTGGGAGGGTTCTAAATGAAGAACAAGGCATTAAGGACCTTAGAGATGAAGTTGGGAAGCCTAGGGAGACTTGGAATGAAGTTGGCATGATGTAAAACGAGTTTGGGAGGAGATAGCATGAGAGAGCACCATATGGCCTGCAGAGAGACCATCTGGCCCTCTACAATGAGACATTCAGTGCCAGATGGGAGCACCGGATGCTCACTGGAATTTTCCAGCAGCTATCCTGCCCTCCCATCTAGTGCTGCAATTTTCCAAGCCGGCACTGGATCAGGCCAACTCTGCACACCCATATGTGATGTTTTCTCTAATTTTATTGACTTACCTTCATTCTTTTCCATCTTTAACCATTTTAAAGACTTATTTAGTTTTTTAGTTAGGGCTTCTTATTGGCCACAATATATACAGTCTCTTATATGTAATTGCAAGGCAACTCTTGACAAACAACTATTTCATTGGAATCTAATGGAGCTCAGAAGTAGCCTCCGAGTGACCATGAACCGCAATGGCATCTGTGATCACAACCTGAGAGGGAAAAGGAGAGTTCACAGGAGTGGGTTGTCACTTGGGATAGAGCTCTAATGTCTAAGTCAGTATTTTGAGAAAGTAATCTTGTGTAATTAACTTCAGAAACACTGTTCCTTTTTTTATCCTTAAACTCGTTGTTATTTGATTATATATTAAGATGAAGTAAGTTACCTCCTTGATTAGGGCTATTCTATTACATGATAGTAGGCAATTAGGATAATTGTGAGATCATATCATCCTGCCAATTGCTCCTAGAATCATGGAGTATCCCTCGGTTTGAATATCTTGCCATTCACATTTCTAGTCGAGAGCTATGAGCTCTCTAACCGACCTCTAGACCAACTTCGTAACCTTCCTGTGGACCTCGAAGGTCTCGACTATCTCTTTTGGTAGGTCACACCAAGTGATCGTAGGCTCATGAGGGTCGTTAGGAGTTGTGCACAGTTGGTCACGGCATGGAAGATGTATGAGATGGATTGGGGCTTACTGGATTGAAGGTCGTGGTCCGTTAAGACCTGTCCTGAGCTCATTTAGGGGTCAGTGACCTAGGACATCGGTGGTAGCATTCTGCTGCCCACTTATCCTCATTGACTTCGTGAGTCTGACTTTGACGTATTCAGGGTAAAATCCCAAAAGACATAAGAATGCCCGAAAACCCATCAAGACGATCCCGGATGGACGAAAAACGTCATACATCATGGCAAAAGCAATGCGTATTGTTCAGTGGCTGGTTTCCAGGCGTCTAGTCAAGTTTCGACCCCCTTTGAGACAGTAGGTCCGACCCGCATCCTAAGGTAGAAGGTCCAAATCAGTCCGGATCAGGCTTGTTTTCCTTGCAATCGCTTGGACCTTCGTGGACTCCCTGGTATGGGCTTGGCCGGTGTAATCTGCTTGTCCAAATTGCCCTGTGCATCTTGGTTGATGTCCTCATCACTCTCCCCATCCTCTGAAAAGCATGTCCTCAAGCTAGAATTCTCACCTGCATAAGGGGTTAGATGACTAACAGTAAAGACATCAAAGATAAACACATTGTTCGGCAACTCTAAAGGGAAGGCCACAAACAAACCTCCTCTAGGCATTGATTGGAGGGAGTTTAGAGAGGGTACAGACATTAGTTTTTTCAAATTTTCGGATAGAAGATGAAAGTTGTAATCTGTTTATAGTCACTAGCAATAGTCTCCGACCTTTGCCTCTACTTTGTCACACGAACGTCTGCTTCCAGTGTACGTCTCACGAACATAGACATGGGATAAACATGATTGAACTACTAGATTTAATTGTGAATATTGTTTTTCTCGTTTTTCAATTTCTCTGAACTCTCTATTTTGTTTTCTATGCAGACACTCTAACCTAAAAAAGGGGAATTCTGTAGAAAAAGAGAGGCGTCCTATTGAAAAACCCTAGAAGACTTCGTGATAAGAAGTCTTCTAGATAAATCAATCTCTTTTTTGAATTCTGATTTGAATTCAAAATGAGAGGCCTATCAGAGTGTGACAGAGAAAAATTTGTCCAGGTTCAACAAACTTGGAAAAATACAATTCAGTCACATAATTAACTCTTAATTATATTTTTATTAATTCCTATTCGGGAATTAGCATAAACAACTTTAGCTAATTATGTTTAGGTCGCAAATGAGATTCTACACATTAAGCGATATGTTCTGAATGTATCAATCAATATGTCCTCGTAAAATTGGCATTTAACAGAAATGATATTTAATGTCATGTACAATAAGCGGTGTCTAGCAACACATTATTGCTCTCCAATTAACGAGAATGTCGGTGACACAACAAAACCTTTGGTGATAAAAAATTACCTGTCTTAATCTCTTTGCCTTGGAAGTCATAATTGAACACTTGTCATGGAACGTGTCATACTCGTAAAGTTCAATATCTAAATTCTCAGGCCCGAGTAGATTAATTAAACCGAATAAGATAAATATCTCATATCTACTTATTCTAGCATGGCCATGCATTTCATAATCTCACTCAATAAAGGATGCTAGACATCAATCTCTTGTTATATAAGAGGGACAAATCCTATCTTGATCATTCAACATTCCACAGCACAAATTAGGACATACTCAATACATGCCTTTATTGTCCAATCAATTAAGAGTGACGTTTGATAATATCAAAGTATGCAATCTTTCATGCAAGAATCTCTGATGACCCCAAGTCAAAAGATGAGACATAATTATTGAGATGAAATCACCCATGACACTCATATAACAATCTATGAGGTGATTTCATGGTGGGTTAATCCAGTACACGATACTCTACGTGTACCTACGTGATGATTTGATATCTCATATCCATGATGGTTGTCATCAATCAGACATACTAGTCTTAGCGTGTAATTGATATCCTAATCTCAATAACGCTTGACTAGGGACGTTTTAAGAATAGAAATAAACTATTCTAAGGACATTACATAATTTATTTAATGAAACACAGATATAAAAGTAAATTATATAATGATATAATTAGCATCATGATACAAAGTTATGCCAGCTAACTAAAATCATCATACGTTCTCAGGGCATATCCAACAAACTCAACCCTGTAGGCTTTGTCGCCAAATTTTTTCAACACCTGACAAGGTCCAATCCTCTTCGGTCTGAGCTTGGTGTAAACTATGGATACCTTTCCTGTAGCAGATAGACCCATACCAAATCACCAACTTCAAAAGATTGTTGGCGTCGTCTCTGATCAGCTCTTGCCTTGTACTTGGCATAACTCTACTCAAGTCTAGCCTTCACAACAGCATGTAAATCTCATAAATCAGCCACTCGTTCATAAATCTTCTTGCTCGGCTTCTCTATTCCGTCGATAGGGAGAAGGTCAAGCGGACCTCTCGGTAGAAACATACAACATTTGGAATGGGGAGAACCCTATAGATCAGCCACCTTTGTTGCATCCATCGCTGTCTTGAACGAAAGGAAGCAATTCATCTTGGTAAATCTATCAACAACCACCATTATTGAATATAACCCCTTCGCTATCCGCTGCAATCCTACTACAAAATCCATGGAGACATCCTTCCATTGTTCATCCGGTATTGGCAACGAAATGTATAGTCCCTAATTTGTATCTGCCCCCTTCGCCTCTTGACAAACATGGCACCTCCTTACGTATGTCTTGACATCTCTGTCAAGTCCTGGCCAATAAAATCTCCGATGCACTTGCCAAGCAGTTTTATCCCACCTAAAATGTCCCTGATTGTGCAATTAATGTATAATCAACATGCATAGAGAAGTATCCGACATGCTCGAACAATTACCTTTGAATAGAAACCCATCATGAAGGACAAAATCAATTTGGCTTCCATTCCCAACTTCGAGTACAATTCCTCCAAAATGATCATCTGTTCAGACATCCTCCTTCACGCTCACGAAGTCTAAAGTGTACACTTGCATTGCAGTAATCAACAAGCTCTTTCTGCTCAAGGCATCAACCACCTTGTTCAGAGTACCAGATTTATGCTGATTACTAAAGCTACATTCTTGTAAAGCGCTTACCCATTTTGCATGTCTTGTGCTCGCCCTGTACTGTCCCTGCAAATACTTCAGTCCCTAGTGGTCAGAAAACAACACAAATTCCCTCTGTATCAGGTAATGTCGCCAATGCTGCAATGACTTCACAATGGCATACAGATCAAGGTCATAAACTGAGTAGGTTAATTTCGCTCCACTCAGTTTCTCACGATAATATGCCATTAGCTTCCCCTCCTGACTCAGAATAGCTCCAATACCTGTCTTTAACACATCATAGTCAACCTCAAATACCTAGTCAAAATTTGGCAATACCAGCACAAGAGTGTGTGTAAACCGATCCTTCAGAACTTCAAAAGCTTCTTCTGCCCTTTCCATCCATTCGAATCTATCTTGTTTTAGCAACTCCGTCAAAAGTGCAACTACCTCGCTGTTTCTCATGACAAATCTCCTATAGAATCTTACAAGGCCTAAGAAAGAAGTTAACTCTATCACAGTAGTAGGCAATGGCCAATCCACGATAGTCTGCACTTTCCTTTCATCCACCAAATGCCATCTCCCATCACCACGTATCCCAGAATCACAAGTCTCTTAACCATCCATACGCATTTACTAGGATTAGCAAACAATTTATGTTCACGCAAAACAGTAAGGACTTGTTCCACATGCCCAACATGCTCATCAATAGATTTACTATATATCATCAAAGTACACCACAATGAAAGTACTGAGAAAAGGTCTCAAAACCTGGTTCATTACCCGCATGAAAGTACTCGGCGCATTTGACAACCCAAATGGCATCACCAACCATTCAGATAGCCCCTCTTTCATCTTGGACGCTGTCTTCCACTTGTCACTCGGCTTGATCCAAATCTGATTGTATCCACTCTTCAAATCAATCTTCATGAATATCGATGCTCCGCTCAACAGATGAAGCATATCATCAAGCCTCGGTATAGGGAACTGATATTGCTCTACTATCCACACACATCCGCCAAGAACGATCCTTCTTTGGCACCAATAATGTTGGCACTGCACACGAGCCAATGCTCTCTCGTACGAATCCCTTGTCAAGAAGTTCCTAGACTTGTCATTTCAGCTCAACATGTTGTTGTGGAGTCATCCTATTATGTGCCTCATTCGGTAACATCGAGCCCCGAATCAAATCAATCACATGCTGGATATCTCTCATTGGTAGCAATTTGGGTGGCAAGTCGCTTGGAATCACATCATGAAAACCGTCCAGCACCTTCCACAACTTCTCTGGCACCTTCAGCTGCTCTTGGCCGAAACTCTCAGATGTATTCACCAAGGTAAAACAGACATCCTCTCAGTCTAGGCTCTGCTCAAACTCTCGGCTTGGTTGACAAATCACTGCCTTCTGGCCGGTATTCTCCTAAAGTGGCTTCAGGATCACTTTTCTCCCCTCCGACCACAACATGTACATATAGGTGCACCTATTGTACACTACTCGGTTATCAAAGTACCAAGGACGCCCCAAGAAAATATGTGTTGAGTCCATAGGAACCACATCAGCCTCTATTGTCGTCTCATGCTGTGGACCAAAGTACAGATGAACAATGCAGCTCTTGCTGACCTGAATATCAACATCTCTATTTACCCAACCGAGCTTGTAGGGGTGAGGATGGGGTATGGTTGGTAATTCCAATTTCTTCACAGCCTCTTCAGCAATCACATTCTCCCAACTACCGGAATCAATAATCACTTTACAAGTTTTTCCAGCCACAAGGCACTTGGCCAAAACAATGTCATGCTGTCGCCAATAGTCACTTGTCTTGGGCCCCAAACACATCCTACGCATTACCAAACTATCACCCAGGATACAATAAAGATCAACCACATAAATATCTTCCTCCAACTTCTCGTCCTCTGGGAACTCTTCAGCATATTCCCCCTGCAATTGTTCTTCCATGTAAAGCTAAGCTCAGGCCTTAGGGCACTCACTGGCAAGATGCCCTGAACTATTGGGAACCCAAAGCTACATTCGATACTGGGGCTCTAGGAGGTGGTGGAACGTTCGACTACTTCCCTGCGGGAGGAGCAACGCTATTCCCTGAACTCTATCCTGACCCTTGGCCTGGTATAAAATATCTTCTACCCTGAAACCCTCGATTTCGCATGAACCTTTGCTCAATTGCCTGCGCCTTCATGTGTGCTACCCCCACACTGTTTATGCTGTGAATAGACAATTCATCCTGTATCGGCAATTTCAACTCGTAAAAATACATAGTGACTAACCTCTGTTCTACCTCGACTAACTGATTCCTGGCTACCAGTGAATAGAAATCAGTTGTATATTCCTCAACAGTACAACTTCCTTAATTCAACCCATGCAGCTTTCCATATACTACCTATTTGTGATTTGAGGAAGAAATTCTCTGTTCTTCTCCTGCTTCAAGGCTGCCCACGAATCGATTGGCGGCCTCCCATCCATGTACCGCTTGTAATGCTATGCATGCCACCAAGTCGCAGCTCTATCTTTGAACCGAATTGTAACAAGCGACGCCTGTTTACCTAGGAGTACCTTCTTTAGGCGGAAAACATCATCAACCTACTGAGTCCAGTCGATGTATTTGTCCGAATTCAACCCCCTCGGAACACTGGAATTTCGATTCGAAAACTAGCCTCGTATCTGCTCGAATTTGCCTCCTGATACTGCTGGCGGTCGATGTTCCATGGAGGGATGATTTCTCTATTGTGCAGCTGCTCTTCCTGCGTCGGTGGCTCAACACAATTTTGCACCTCCAAGCATGCTAACATGGCTCGCATTAACTCCATCACATCATGAAGAGATGGTTCCTCTTTGTTTCACTCCATTTTGAAAATGGAATCAATCTCTGGAAAAGAAATTCAACGGTTTAGAAACGGAATCAAGGCCTGCGGAAAACAACTCTGCTAAATCAAGGCTCTGGAAATCGAAGTCAATGCCCTAGAAATGGAAATCAACTCTGCGGAAATCAACTTGGCGGAATCAAGGTCTACGGAATCAAAGCTTTGATACCAATTTGATGCATTTTGACTTGGATCATCTGCGATAAACCAAACAATAATTCGAACAGGACAACGGAAAAAGGATGTTATGTGTGATCACTCATGATTTTGGGATGTTTTATGTGATCACTTACGATTTTGGCCAAACTTGAATTGCAATTCAAAAACAAAAGTAAAGAAAAAAAAAAGGGAATTTGATTCCTGGAAAAATGTCGAAAAACAAAGCTATCTAAAACTCAAACAAACGGATAGTATTTAAAGACCTAATTATGCCCTAAACCTAATTGAAAAACAATTCAGAAATTAAAAATTACACCTAGTCAGAAATCAAAAGAAAAAAATTGAAATTACCAAAATATACCTAAATTATTAGAAAAACCAGAAAAACATAAAAATGCCCAAAAAACCATCAAGATGAACCTGGATAGCCGAAAAATGTCATATGTCATGGCAAAGCGATGTGTATTGCTCAGAGGCCTATTTCCAGTTGTCTAGTCAAGTTTCGGCCCATTCTGATAGAGTAGGTCTGACCTACATCCCGAGGTAGAAGGTCCAAATTAGTCCGGATCTGGCTCGTTTTCCTTGCAGTCGCTTGGACCTTCGTGGACTTCCTGCCGTGGGCTTGGATGATGTAATCTACTAGTCTAAGCTGCCATGTCGATCTTGGTCGATGTCCTCATCACCAGGGAAGCATTCCCCAACCTTTTCAAAGTAGCTGCAAACTCTTCAGCAGTGCAGCCTTAGAACTCCTGCTTAGCCCTCAAGATCGCTGAAGCCTTCCCTTCCCAGAGGAACTCAAGGGAACCCCTTTTGCTGATTGAGAAAAAGAGGAGGAACAAGAAATTGAGATCTTCGTAGGACTATCAGAGGCCCTCAACATAGCTACCTCGGCATCCCATTTCCAAGCGGTCTAATTCCAGTCCGTTTAAAGCTTGGACCAGATTAAGTTGTTTGGAAGACGAGCAAAGAAGAATAGGTTTTTCTACTCCCCCGCTGAGGACTGGAACAGGGTTAAATTGAAGGTACCCTTCGGAGGCTCCCTTGGAGGCTGAAGAGCCTCCCAACCTAAAGAAACTTCTAAAGAGCTCCAAAGAAACTGGAACTCTAAAAAAATGGTAGGTCGCTATGAAAGTGACCACGAGCTGGATGGAATTGGGGACAAGTTGAAAGGATGCGAAATCCAAAGAAATATGCAATGTCCATAAACAGAGGATGCAAGAAAGGCAGAAGGATACCTACCCTGTGAAGAGAACCGGATCCTGAATCCACGAGGAAATCCATCCGGAGTCCCAGGATTTTTAAAAAATTTTCTCTCACATAAAGAAATGGAAAATGATACCTGATTTGAAGATTCGCGGATCTATCCTACAGAATGGATCTGAACGTCTTGATCTACTATGTAAAAGATCTTCTAATGTATTCCCTATCTGTCTGGGTGAACAGAAAGGAAAATAGAAGACCGGAGAATCTCTATAAGTGGAGTGGAGAAAAGCAGACTATCTGTAATTTTTCTGCAGAGAGAAAAATTACGTCTGTTCATTTTTCTTGGGTTTCAGAATGGTTGTTATTCTTCTAGTTATTACAGGATTAATCAATAATCCTTTAATAACTAAATTAGAAATATGGGTTTTCTATGCGACAAAAACCCAACAACCTAACAATCCTTTTATTTAATTAAAGGTCCAATAATTATTCATTGGATCATAGACCCAACATAATTATTTTGGCCCTTTAATTAAAGCTCAATATTTATTTTTATTCTTAGCCCATTAAATAATTAATCTCATGGACCTAATTCCAAATTAATTATAAGACTATTAAAAATAAATATCCATTTCATTATTTTATTCAAGCCCAACAATAATTAATCATATGAACCTAAGTCCAAATTAATTATAAGACTAAATAAAATAACTAATTAATTTTATTCAATCCCAAATAATTAATTTCAAGGACTAATTAAGTCCTCAATTAATTATTTAATGCTATCTAGAATAAAATTAATTCATGCTCTGATCTTCTATTTACGAATGACATAAAATCATTAATTCTCAATAGGGCTAGATTAGGGACCTTAAGATGCAATGTTCATGACTCTATAAAATGACTAAAATACCCTTACTACATAGAAATAATTGACTTAGTCATTTTAAACACCTTCTATTATCACCATAAGAAGATGATGTACTCCATGATACATTGCTGTAGAAACAGGAGACTTGTTGAGATAAATCTCAACCCTTAGTCCTTGACCTACAGGTGTAATGACACATTGGCCCTTCTATGTAACACCCACTATTGAGCCTAGGTCTTGCGTACTATCATTTTACTCAATAGCATCTACCATCCTTAGGTATCTAGTTCTATTACCATTAAATCACAAGAATATCCACCAGAAGAATATTCAGTACAATAACAATTGTACTACCGAAGCCTCGGGTTCAGTAATCCAAATAAGAACAACACACAAGGGGGCGATTAACCCATCTCATAAATGAAATGGCATAGAGACCCTATTGTATGAGTCTGTC
>JAOXNR010053096.1:0-14941 GCA_028571225.1 Parsonsia alboflavescens
GATTACAAAGAGGATAATTTGGAGAAAGAATGTCAGTCTAAAAGAGAATAGAGAAAGGAACAAAAGTAATTTTTTATTTACCCAAAACTTCACAACATTTCACAATTACTTAATGCTAAGGCATGCTTTAATGCACGCTCCAAATGTTACCGTAACGAAATTGTTATTACAGTGCTCATGCAGCCAACCAAGCGGAGCAATAATTCCGTTACGGTAACAGTTGGAGCAAGCATTAAGGCGCAAATCCATATATATATATATATATAATATAATATAATATATAAAAGTTATATTAACTATTACAACATGAATCAGGGAAATGTTACAAAAAAACATGAATCAAGTCTTGGGATATTTTACCTCATCTTTTATATCATCAAAAAAAATAATATATATTGCCTTGTAAGGATCAAGTACCCCTAGGACTTGATATATTCTTTTAAGGTTTTATTAATATATATATAAACAAGTGTATTTATTATTGATGGTGTATAAGATGTGAGTCCGTGAATCAAGGAACGATTACAAACATGATAGAAGGAGCATTTACAATAATCGATGACAATGAATATGGTCAACTTTCCTTAATAAACCAAATATTGCAATTGTTTTTTAAATTCCTAGTATACTGACTACAATCCTCTATATATCTAAAACAAATACTACTAATTTATTAGATATCAATAATTAAAAGAATATATATTCTTAAATAATTATTGTCCGAATAAAAATAAATTTGTAATTGGTTTATTCAAAACATATCATAAAAAATATTACAAAAACAGTATTAACAATTTATTATTTCAAGAAAAATATGGAAAGCTAAATAGTTGAAATGACCCCAACAATTCAAGAGTTAACCATATAATTTTCAAATATTACATCGAGTGGCATCTTAGAAATTTTTTTTTTTAAAAAAAAAACTAAAATTCAATTTATGAAATTTGATACTTATTATTTATTTTTACTATTGTTCAAAATAGTCTTTTCTTAACCTAATTACATAGGTAATTTGTTATTTTTAAATTTTGTGAATACATACTTATATAAAAACATTAAATGACTTATATTTCGAGATGAAAAATAATAGTAAATTTATATTTAAGATGTTTATTTTTTGAGATGATTATTTTGTTTGAAATAGATGAAAAATAAGAAATGAAAATTTTAATCAAACTTTTGCCTAACCAATATAAATAAAAATTAAATTAGGCCAATTTATTTATTTATTTTAATAAAGAAAAGGGAACTTTAACTCTTTTGGAAAAGCCAGCAGAAAGAGAATGTGTAAATGCGTCAGCTTCCACTTCCCCCTTTTCCAAAAGGAAATCTTTCTAACAAATTTTTTTTAAAAAAAAAAAGAAAAAAGAGAGAAATAAATAAAACCCCAAATGTCCGATTCACAAAAAGCCAATTGAAAATTGTTTTGCAACCAAAAGCAAAAAGAATCAAAAGTCATTTCCACACGTGCATTCATTTTTTTTTTATCTTATTTTATTAAGTAAAAATTTGGCACTTTATTCTCTCGTGCCACTTGCTTGTATTCTTTGGCCACGGTTGATATTCCTCTGTCTGGACCTTAATTCGAAATTGTGATTTTTTTTAAAAAAAATTGGTCAGCGAACTGTAAAATCGATCGATTTAATAGTTATACTCTGTAACCTTTAATAATTTAATCATTATACTTTACAGTTTTTTGAAAATTAAGTCATTCTATGATATTTCGATTAAATAATAGTTACGAATAAAATGATAACATCACAAGGCTTTCTATGATATCAAAATATTTCATATTGGCTAAGATCATATTCATCAATTTGTCACTTTCTTCTTTTATTGGCACATAATTTGAACGACCCATAATAAAATTTTACAATTAATTTAGCTTATAAGGAAAATTTTAGTGACATGTCAAGTTACATGATATTATTAAGAAAGATTGATTATATCTGTGATTGTTATCCTATCAAACGACCATAGAGTGATTAAAATATCTTAAAATGCAAAGTGCAAATGTTTAATTGACTGGTTTTATAATCCAATAGCCAACTTGAAAAAATGTAACAACTTCAATGGCCACATTGTTAGTCAAGCCATTCAAAAATTTGTACACCAATGAAAAAATTACATTTGTCCTAAAAGATCAAGTACTCTTAGGGTTTAGTTGTACTAGAAGGTCCGGAGCCTATTCATGTTTGATTGTACATGTATTAATTCATGGGATTATTTGATTGTTTTCACTTACTATTTATAAGTCATTATTTTACAAAAATTAAGAAAATCTTTTTTTTTTCTACAATATTTCTATTTATGATTATAATCAAACTAACAATAACGATTAAGGGAAAAAAAGAGACAGGGATAATATTATAAAAAAATTAGTAAAATATCTAATAAACTAACAAAAATAACTTATATTTACTGACAATGAAAGTTAGTTCTGATAACTTATAAATAGCAAGTATTACTTTTTCAGTCAAATCTTACTAATTTGGTGGTTAGAGATAGCATCTAAGATTTAAAGGTGAGAAACCACTAATGATCTTTGGAGTTCCGTGTTGTTCCAAAATAGATAATTCACTTTTTTTTTCCCCTCTTTTGTCCTTAATTATAATCCATTTACTTTTTTAGCAGGACGTAACTTTAAACCTCTAACCTAAGAAATTAAAATAACCATCTATCTATCTATACCATACGAATAAGAAGACCTTGAAATGCCAAGTGTCAACATCTCAAGCCTTCTTTACAAAAATATTAAATAAACAAAATATAAAAAAGTTATAATTGATTAATATAAATAGTCATCATTAAATATTCAATGAATGCATTAATCGAAATGTACGTCATAATATTTATTATTATTTAAAACTATTTACATATGATTTAAATTCTATCTTCGATAATTCTCAATTACGATATATCACAATTAATAAAAGTAAGGTCAATTATTTTCTAATATCAATATTTTGGTATGGAAAATAAGACTGTGAAAGTTATTTAAGTTAAAAAAATACAAATCTTGTGTATCAAAAAAAAATTTAACCCTGAATTTTGTAATTACATATAATACAACATAAAATAATTAAGTCGTACTTCCTCCATTCGGAATTGAATGTCCCTATTTCTATTTTTAGTTGTTCGAAAATGGATGTCTCATTTCATAAATTAGTTCTAATTTTGTTAAGAAATTGACATTGTTAAGTTTAAAATAAATTAAGGCAACTAATTTACTTAAAATTTGTACAAGTTAAAATGAGATGTTCAATTCTGATCAAAGGAAATAACTTGTAAACAAAGAGAATACCAAGAGTTATCATAAATGTGCATTCATTGAAATTAACATTATAACTGTTTATTATTATTTATTTCAATAATTGATTAATATATCTCAATCACGATATATGATAATTCATAAAAGTATAATGACAATCATTGCATAATGTCGATATTTTTTTTTCAATTGATTGTGATTATGAAAGACATTTGAGTTGAGAAATTAGAAATTTTATTATAAAAAAGGAATTTTAAAATTTGTAATTATATATTTTTATATTCTCTGGTTATTTCGATATTTCATTTAAATAAATATTTCATAGTATCATAACATTTAATATTTATATTCAGTGGTTCTAAATTACATTTGGGATGATGCACTCCCACTGCACATGGCTTGGATTTTACACTAGCTTCATAAAGTATATTCAGTATGAGACTAATTTAAATTCGATCCAAATCATGCCCAAAATAACTTTATTATTTCTATTTTGACATTTACTCTTTCCTTAAAAGTCCAATATATTTTCTCTCTTCTCCCCTTCTATTTTCATTCTTAATCCACTTGAAAAACAGGCTACTATCTTTTTTTTCAATCAACTTTAAATATTTAGAGTTTTTAAAAGATATTGAATAAAGGATATACAAGTACAACTCCAACTAAAAGTAATTGAACTAATGGAATTAACTAAAAATCTCTCAATACAAGAAAAAAAAGAAAAAGAAAAGTAAGTGGACTATAGTTTTTTTAGATGGAAGGAGTAATAAAAGATTAAAACATCCAATATAGAGTGCAATGGTATACTCTATATAATACACCAGGATACACATAAGGGATCACATCATATGGATTAATGGTGCAGTCAATAGCATTTCCACTCACCCTATAAATATATCTAAATTTTACAATAACTTTCATTTCTATCCAAGTTCTTTCTCAATAATTTAATCAAAATATTATAAAAAAATCTTTTTCTTAATTACCATCACTAGTCATATATCCTTTTTAGATATAATGAATAATAATATTTATAATTTAATAAATATTCAATACAAGTATTTAATTCATATTGATCCAAATTTTACAATTAAAATTTTTTTTTTCTAAAAAAAAAACCTCTTTTGCAGTTTTATCCATTCCCTTTCAAATAACTTATTATTCTGAATATCAAAAAAAATATTTAATATTATAATACAATATTTATCAATTAATTTTTATTTTATATATAAATGTGTGTATGTGAGAGGGAAATCTTTAATTTTAAAAAACTTTCATTCTTGCATGATTTTGTATTTCGCATCATGGCATCTGCCACCCGTAAAAATTTTTTAAAAAATAAAAATCATTTTTATATAATATTATCCATCATATATTGATATAATTGCACCAATTGCAAACATATTTTTATATATTTATATAATAAATGCTATATATATTTATATTAAAAGGTGAAATATTCAGTTTTAAATATATAAACAAATGGAATATATATTTAAAAAATGAATTTCCATTTATTCTTGTCCATACATTAATCATTAGTTTTTTTCTTATTCTAGTGGTGACAAATTTTGAGATACAAATTAATATTACTTAAATAAGTTACCGTTTTATAACAAAATTCATTATTTTCATAATACTTTAATATACTTGACAATGTTTTAATTGTCCATCCATGGTTCTATTTTCAAATCAAAGCGGCAATCAATTTTAGTTAAATATAAATTCCTCCGCTTATAATGGAATATATGAAAAATACCCTTATTTGATTTTCTTTTCTTTCAAATTTCAACTATAACTTAGGTCATTGATAATAAACATGGGGGAGAGGGGGGAAGGTCACTTAAGATAAAAAAGTCTGGAGTTCGAGATACAACTAAAGTAGGTTGCCACCACCTTTGATCCTCGAGATGGCAATAGAAGGGTAATAGGGTGGAGTGGAGGTTAACAACAATAGCAATAATTAAGAGGGGGAGAATTAGAAGAATTAACCAATTGCGCTTTCAGGCCATAAAAGCTTCAGATGTCTTCATGTCAAGGTTTATCTTCAAACAATCCCATGGAATTAGTTAAGTCAAGTTAGTCCAAATTTTGTTATGAAATTGATAATGATTGAATTTAAAATGAACTAAGTCAACTAATCCATATGGATAGGAGTCAAATTTGAGTCAGCACACTCGTCATTCCATCTATTGGAATATCTCCAAAGGAACGTCTAAACTTAATGTATATGGACCAATAACAAATTTATGATCCGTACAAGTTTATTATTATGACACTAATTGGCATAACAAATACATTGACGGTTGAATTTGCATTTTTATCTTTTCAATTTGACCATTCAATTAATAAATTGATCAATTTTTAAGCACTAATGTTATAAAATCGATCCACTTTAACCATTCAAATTCCTACTAATGGTTCAAGGGTTAATACTAGTAAGATAAATGATTAAATTGAACGATTCACAATCGTTTATCTAGATTCAAATTCTCTTTTTAGACGTTATTTTATTTTATTTTATTTGTACATTGCGATTCATTAAAATAATTGTAGATTAAATTTTGACTTATCACTTTTACACACAAAACTCCAAATTTTTTGAATTTCTTCTTCTTCTTTTTTTACCCCTTAAAAAAAATTACCGTAAAAATTTACTCTGAGTCACTGTCGCGGCGCAGCCCCACGACGCCCCCTACACGAATCCGATAAATTCGCTGGTTTACAATAAAACAATAAAAAAAAAAAAGAAAATAAAAATAAATCTCCTTTTCCAACAACACTCCTACTACTACGTGCCTCTCTTCAGATTCCCTCCCTTTTTCTCTTTCTCTCTCTAATTCTGTTTTTTCCGCTCTCTCTCTCTAGCTTTTAAAGCATCGCCCCATTTCCTTCCAACTCACTCCTACGCAAACAAACGCTCACATAAGAATACCACAAATCTTTAGCAGGAATCTTTTTGGATTTTTGGTCCAAATCCAAAAAACCAGATTTGGGTACTCTGTTACTTGAGTTGGGTTCGTTGTTTCTTGATACAGCGATCTTTGTTTTGTAACAGACTTGCTTTTTTAAGATTGTTTTTTTCTGCATGAGAGATCAGCTGCTTGATTGACTTGATGATGGCTAATAACAATAATTCGTCGTCGGTCGTGATTAGGCATCACCACCCGGAAGCAGCCGCAGCCACTGCTGTCGTTGCTGCTTCTGCTGCTCAGCAGAAACAGAGTTATGTAGGTGGTTGTGGGGGTGGCGGCAGTGGTGGTGTTGGTGGTTCTTCATCGGCAGTTGTGGAAACGGGGGCTTCTGGAGTTTCGTTTAATGGGCAGGGACAAGTTTTTGAGAGTTCTTCTGGATTCCAGCCTTACTTGCATGGAATTTCAATGGAGTGGACTCCGGAGGAACAAGCTATATTGGATGATGGGCTGCACAAGTGAGTTGATTTTTTTTTCCCGTGATTTTTGGCTGATTTCTTCAAATGGGTTGATTTTTTTTTTTTATTCAATTTGATGTGTTCATTTCTTTTTTGTTCTTTCTAATTTGATTTCCCTTGTAAATTTCTTTTATTGTCAATGATGAATGTAGGTTATTTTATTTTTAGGAAGAGAGCAAAAGAAGATTTTACTTTCCTTTTTCCATTACTGGTTTATTAGTAGTTTCAAGAAAGATTTCTCAAGGAATTGAGTTGATTTCTTTTATTTTTTCATTACTGTTTTGTTGGCATGTAAAACAGCTGATTTTGGAATTCTTTGTCTCTTATGTGAAAAAAAAATGGTACTATTTCCTTTCATGATCTTTTTGAAATCATTAGGCCCCCTTCAATTATTTCAACCAGATTGTATTTTGCTTTTGTTTTTGAATGTCTGCATTCAAGCATATCTGAAACTCAAAGCAGAGGAAGGTTGTCTTTTTATATTTGGAGGAACTAGGTAGGACTTGGAATCATCATCATCATTCATGCGACTGGACTTGTTAATCTTATTTAGTTAATCTCAAAAGTGGATTTGATTTCACATGTTTAGCAGTTTTCTAGTTTGGTCAAAAGTAGGCATCACATAGTGCTAGTACTATCACAGTCCCATAATTATGGGGTGTGTGATAAAAGAACTAATAGAATACTTTAACATTTTGGGATCTATTTTAGATCTCTGTTAGTCTTCATTGCATCAGCACCAGAAAAATGATATCAACCCTTCAATTTATAAAATGGGCTTCTGAAATTTTAATCTCTCAGAGAATTTCTATGGCAAATCCAAGAGTTTCTGAAATACATCTATCTCTTCCACTTTCCTCCCAAGTTCCAGCCTTTTCTTAGTCATGGAGGTTTTGGATTCTGTGAAGTCCAATTATTTTCTTGTGGTATTTTTAAGATATCTTTTTGTCAGAGACATGTGGGTCATGAAGAAATCATCGTTTTGAATTTTATATCTAATTGGTTATTGCATTTTCTACACCAATCATGTCACTTTCTTTTGGAGTCTCTTTTGAATGTGTTTGCCCTTCTATACAAGACAATAATGGATTTTAATTTTTGTTTTCTTGAATCAAAATAACTGAAATTGAGCGAGCTCCTTTTAGAGACATCTCAAACAAATCTATACAGAAAATGATCTTTATTTTTTTAAAAGCTTTATCTCCAGAAAAAAAAAGAAAAAGAAAAGATGAGCAAAGAAACAATCCCTTTTGGGGACTATTTCTTGTGAATCCCTTATTCTTCTGTCCTCTTGAATTTTCTGGTGAATAAAATCTATGCATTCGCATTGCCCTCTGCAGGTATGCCTCTGAATCAAACATTGTGCGGTATGCTAAGATTGCTGTGCTCCTAAAGAATAAGACTGTCCGTGATGTTGCATTGCGCTGCAAATGGATTGCCGTGAGTTTTAGTATTGGCTTTTGATTGATTAATTGATGATACAAACATTATTGTGGATCCTCTGTTTTATTCTCAGTTTCTAAGGTACTGGAATTTAAAAAGATTTCTTACATGTTTTTGAGTTTCAGTAATCAGATAAGCCAGTAGATACAAGAAAAACCCTTGAAATCTATAGCACTTTACCTCTTTGAAGATACCCCATCCCCATCCCCGCATACTCTCTTTTTGTGGAAAGGTTTTCTTGCCCTTAATTTAGTTGAATTAATTCTTCCCAAAAAGAATGCAAATAAATTTCAGCCAATCCACATAGTAAAAATTTCTTCTTATTTGGGGTGTTTTTTATTATACGCAGAAAAGGGATTTCAGTAAGAGAAGGAAACCAGATCTCAATTTGGCAGGGAAAGGTAGATTGAAGGTAAGTAAAAGTTGAATTTATGCTGTTTCTTGAATCCTCTCTCTCTTAGTATTCAAATCCCTTCATTTTTTTACACTCCTTTGTTATGAGTAGTACGATAATAACAAGATGAAATGTTTGAAGATTAGATAAGATGTTTTTTTTTTTTTTAATTATTTGAAGGAATGAGTCAAAAGGATAAAGTCATCAGCAACAACAACACTTGTTATCTGTGTTTTTTTCTTTTGTTTTTTAAAGATCCTGCAATCTTCTACTATCTGTTCATATCTTGTTTCTTCTGTCTTTATCTCATATTCAAACCTGTAACCTTATCTAATTGTACCTATATATACAAATACAAACTGAAACATGGCATGTGTAAATTCCATACCTTTCCGTTCTTGAATTTCTGCTGCCCACATGGTATCATAGAGCCTTCTTTATTCACATCAGTTAGATCCATTTTCTTTCCTCTTAATCACTTTACTGGTTTACCATATTTGTCTTCTATTAATTAGCTGTTTTTTTAGTACATTGTTGAGCTCTTATGGGGCTTTTCAAAGTTGGGAAAGCTCCCATTTCTCGCATTCTTGATGGATTCAATTGCTCATTTGAATTGGGCTAATTCATTTCAAGTTGCCCTTTTGGAAGGAGTTTTTTTGACTAAATACTTAAAAAAGCTAATGAAACATCTTGACCACACCCATTGTTGCTAGCTGATTTTCACTTGGAAAAAGAGAAAAAAAAAAACGTGGGGGGAGGGGGGGAAGAGTTACATTGATCACCAGTGTTGAGATCCAATTTCTGAACATCGTACTATTTTGACTATCCAAGAATCAATTCTTTAGTCTCATACCGTGCAAAAGATTTCATAATTTTTTAGAGATGCTAGGACAAATGAGTTCTCATTTCAACAATAACCAATCAAGTTAAAGATTGATTGAGAATTGGTTTGGCTGACGCTTTCTCTTGGAATTCTAAAACTGAATATCTATAAAATTTAGACAACTGTAAGAAAAGGTTCCAAGAAAAGATCTCTGATAGAAAAAAAAAATGCTATCCTGTCTTGACCTGAAAATATCTTCGGGTCCATAATCTTTGATATGTGACAGAGGTTACTTTCTTTAATTTTTTTCTCAGGAAAGATCATCCGATCCTCCAGTCATTTCAACTCATGCAGCAATGCAACAGGGTTTCGGCCCATATTCTCAAGGAGGGATTGCAAATAACTTCGATCCTGTATTCTCTTATGCTGGTGAGTAACTTTAATTTCTAAAAAGGCGCTTCTTTTTTACAGATATCATGATTTTTGATGAAAGAAATATATCAGATTCATTTCAGATGATTTATCGATGAAATAGGACTCTGTGTGTGTATTTGTGATTCAAGAACTCAAAAATAAAATTCATTTGTTCTACAACTTTTCGAAATTTTTTCTTGGTGTGCCACTTACATATATAGCTATAACTAATGTTTGTCGAACACTTGTGTTATTGACAGCTGTCGGTGGCCTAAATGGAAAGCTTCTTCAGCAGAATGCTCAGGCCTTTGAACGTATTTCTTCTAATTTGGCCCTTCATCAGGTAAGAGAACTTATCTTCCTACTGTTAAATTTCCCTTCACTATTTGGTTAATGCTATATTAGAAGCAACCAAGGCATAATAGGGCAAAATCCCTCTTTAAATGTGATACCAGTGAAAGAGAATTGCAAAACCTCTGTGAGATTAAATAGCAGATCATTTTCTAAGAACAACAATACATCACTTTTTGCTTAGAAAATAAACAAACTGCGGCATATATGAAACAGAAGAAATATACTCAAGATAGTTTAGGAAGATTTCCCAAATTATCCAATTCAGAAAGCATTTTCTAACATCTTTCTTTGCCTGATTGCAGGTCCGGGAAAACATAGGTCTTCTTTCTCGTGCTCGGGATAATATCCTGCAAATCTTGAACAAGTATGTTAAAATTCTGAAGCACTGCTTAATTCTTCATATATATGCTTTTAGAGATATCTTACTATGGATATGAAGATTTGGCAGTCTTGAATTGTGTTATAACTATTGTTTGATCCATAGCATATAAACAAAAGAACTATCTACCGTGACTGAAAGAACTAGAAACATTTTCTGGGTTCTAACATGAAACATTTTTTGATCAATCTGCAGCCTGAGTGATCCACCAAACATCTTGAACAAAATGCCACCACTTCCGGTTAAGCTAGACGAGGAGCTGGCGACTTCCATTCTTCCTCCTCCTCCTCCAACTCTTCAGATGCAAAGGTGATTTTGCTAAAGAAAAATTTAGAGGCACAGAAGCCAATGGCTTTGTCTATGGGATGATCCCAAATGTGCTTGAAGGAAAAGAACTCTGCTGCCTGCATCCAGCAAGAAAGAAGATAACAAAATTTTGTTTCCTGGCAAGAAAGTGTACTAATGCTAATGCAAGCTTGATAATGATGACCAAAAGGTGCTAGAGTTTTTTCTGTTATGAAATAGTTAGATTACTCTGTGCAGATCATTTGAAAAAAAAAAAGGGAAAAAAAAATTGTCTTAGTTGTAGAACCCTAAGAGCCCTGGTTTTTCTTGAATGAAAAACTTTGGTATGGAATTTTTTTTTTTAAGGTTTTGGGGATATAATTTCAACTAGTTATAAGGGATATTATTTTATTATGGGGATTTGCTCTCAGCCAATAACCGGTAAAAATATTCAGTTTATTTTAACTAATTTCTTTGCTACTAATAATAAGTCATTATTTTTAATTTATTATTAGGTATTTTGTTAATTTGTTATCATATATAGAGACATTTTAGATGACTTATAAATAATAACAGAGGGAATAACTTTCCAGACTTTTTTGACGTTGTTACCTAATTAGACTCTAATATTTTAGAAAACAAAATGATAAAAAGTGCTATTGGTCTTAAGTTTTTTCGTTGCGATTTCATTGGGGGTTTTTTTTTTTCATATTAGAAATAGGTAAATCATCATGCAATGCACGGAATTTTGATGCAAATTAAAATTAGTATATAGAAATATGACTTGTAATATAATCGTGAGAATTGAGAAAGCATTCAGAAATTGATGTGTTTAAAAGTTTAGAAGTTTGTTTTAAGAATATATAATCAAAGATTTACGTTAAACTAATATTTTAATTAAATATTAATTTTTTAAAAAATAAAATACAGGTATATTTTATAATAATTAAATCCCTTTTATTGTTATTATTTTAATAAGAATTTATTATAAATCATAATTGATAACATGCCAAAATTACATATAAATATAAAAATATCATTTTAAAAACTAATTGATATAATCTTTTACTTATGGGGGAAAAGGTATATTATAGTGCACTGCACTCCGTATTAAGTCTTCTGAAATTGAATGTTCCATTTTGATTTGCAAAAATTTTAAGAAAATTGGTTGACTTAGTTTAAAATAGAAACGTAGACATTTAATTCTGGACGGAGGAAGTAATAAATTTAATCTAGTATGGTGGTTATTCTTTTAGAGTATAATATATAAAACATATTTACAAAAAATATTTTTTTTATTGAAGATTTTTTTTTAAAAAAAAAAAACCAGATATTGACAGTTATTAGTGCGCTCTCTCTCTCTCTCTATATATATATATATCTATATATATACACATATATACAAAAATACTATGGAGTGCACATGTATATCCCGTATGAAGTGCACTATTAAGTCTTTAACAATTAAAGTTAGAACTATTCCGTTAGAATTTGTAACTCATCAAGACTAAAGTATGCAAGAAGATCTAGTCGAATCCACAAGTTTATAAAGCCATGTCCTCTCAAACAACAATCACAAATATAATCAATCTTCGTTAATAATATCACGCAGCTTGACATGTCATTAAAAATTCCTTATTGACTAAACTAAATGTTATATTTTACTCTATGTCATTTAAATAATGTGTCAATAAAATATTAGATAAAAGAAGAAATTAACAAAATGAAGAAGATTCTCTTAGTTAATATGAAAATTTTGATTATATGAAAAACCATGTGACATTATTATTGAAAAATGATTATATTCGTGACTATTATTTAACTGGATCACCATAAGTGGCTAAATTTTCAGAAAAAAAAAGAAAAGAAGCAAAATATAATGGTTAAGTTAATTGAAAATCTAACATATAATGATTAAATCAACTAGTTTTTTTTAGTTCAACGATCAAATTAGAAAAAAATCACAACTTCAATGACGACATTGTAAGTTAAGCCAAAACTAATAATAATAATAATGATGAAGATATAATTCCTTACAAATCATGTTTTTTAGTTCATTATGCTTTTTGTTTCACCATTTATAGGTGGGTAGTAAAATTTTCTTTTGACACAAATCATGTTTGTAAGTTATGTTTATAAATCATTTTGTCAAGTACTAATTTTAACAAAATATAAATTAGAGGATTATATAGGGGTTGATCAAATGGTCACATCTTCACACTTCAGAGGCAAAGATTCTCAACTATAGTATACATATTGTGATGAAGGTGGTTTCTCAATCCACCACCTCCAGTGAAAGTTTCTAGTGAAATAAAAGACTAATAACTTAGAAAACTAAAATAATTTTTTTTAAAAAAATGTTCTTTTCAAATAATCTCTTTCTCTAAAGAAAAAGTTTTATCAAATGATTCGAATCTCTCTCTTTAATGGCAAAGTTTTCTATTTGATAGTTAATTCTTAATACTATATCCAAACGTAAGCATTGAAGCTCTCCTTTCCCTTTCTTACTTTGCGATGAAAGTTTTTATGGAAATAAAAGACTTGTACCTTTAAAACCCAAGAAATATCTATTTGATACTAAAATTAGGTTCATTTCCTATTAAGATGCATACAATATATTTTTTTTACGTTATCAATAACTAAACTTATGACTAAACTCGATGAGAACTTGAATAAAAAATGTACAAGTTACTTATGTGTTGATCAATATTTTGGATAAAAAAGTTTATGAATAAAATAAATGACTAAAATAGCCTCACATGAGTTATGTCAGTTATAATTAAATTTGGTTAAAAAGGACTTTTTTTAATGTGTGATGGTGAATTCTAAAAATACAAAACAAAATATATGTTATGTACCAAAAATTTTCACAGTAGACTTTCGTTGATGAATGGAGCTAAATATATGTACCAATTAGACAAATTTTTTTTCTTAATATTTCCTTTTAATTTACTCAAAACTTTTTGGGGATATAAACTAAATTATATATTTTTTTTTACACCCATCCCCTCTCCTAACCCTCTCTATAATTCCCACTACTAGAAATCATGCTATCTTCCAAGAATATTTTCAACGACACCACAATCATAGAAAATCTTTCTATGGAATACTTAAATTTGTGGAAAGTTTCTACAGACTTTTTACAGAACATAGTACCATAAGATTTTTCAACGAACAACATCTTTCCGTAGAAATTTATGTACAGGTCCATAGAAAATATTTTCCAAGGTTGTCTTCATCCTTAGAAAAGAGCATAATTTATTGTAAATTTAATATAGGTAAGAAATATTTTCCACAACTTTGTTATTTTTTGTGGAAATTTTTTCGTGGAAGTTTGCCGCAACTTTTACTTGACTGGAGCAACTTGCCAAGGAAAACTTTATCTGTGGAAAAAGTATGATTACATCTATTAATTGTTGAACTACTCTTTTCCACGGAAAGTATCTTTATCATAGTAAGTTTCTATGACCTTTTGATTCATCAATAACAAATTTCCACGGATTTGCTTTGTACGTGGAAAACTTGAATATTCTAATTTAGCTTCTCTTTTGTAGACCATGGTGACTACAAATTACAATTAGTGGGGTTTTCATTAAAGGATCATTCTGGAGTGAATCCTCTTCAGATTTCTATTGCATACTTCAATAGATAATTGAAGTTAATGATTTTGCTACACCAATTAAACAAGTTTCCTTTTCAAATGTGATTGGCGTGATTCTAAACCTAATTTGGGAACAAAGATACATCCCAAATACAAAATTGTAGATGTTAACATATCTAAGAAATAAATTCTCATGATAATAGCGATTTTGAAACGAATATTAGTGAATCAGAGGTTGGAAGTGACACCAATATGACAATTGATAGGGAGATTGATTTGGATACTAATGAAGATGAAGAGTAATTTAAGGTATATTGTATTACTTTATCTAAATTATAACAATTTGTTTACTATTGTTGATTATTTAAGGATGAAAATATCTATCCATCTAAATATTCTATATATAATAGGAAGCAATTATAACTTAGGTTTTCAACATAGGGCAAATGAAAAAATTGACAAATGATATTATATATAAAATTAATAATTGTGTGTATACATACATATATGTATATAGTCTTAAATTGACATTAAGTATTAAAAGATA
>JAOXNR010053097.1:0-11722 GCA_028571225.1 Parsonsia alboflavescens
GGGCCAAGATAATTATTTTGGGTCCATGATCCAATAAATAATTATTGGATCTTTAATTAAATTGAGGCTTATTGGGTTATGGCCCATAGAAGCCCAACTTCTAATTAGGTTATTTTAGAATTATTTATATCGTATTATTTCCGGTAATTAGGTTTAACTTATTCAGAACTCTACTTTCAGAATAGATGTGATTTTTTGAAAATAAAATTCCAATACGTCTGTTTTTTTTTTTTTTGTTTTCACAGTCGCCACTCTAGAAGATAAGATTCCTATTTTCCTATTCCCGTCTGTTCACCCAGACTATTCGTAGGGAATAGATTAGGAGACTTTAAGTCTAGTAGATCTCGGTTAATTTATCAAATAGATATGTAGCTTCAGACAATCAAAAGGTATGTATCCATTCTCAAGTGTGTAAAACATATATTTTTTTATGGGATTTGGATCTCATTTCTCTATGGATACGAGGTTAATTTCCTTGCAATCACAACGCCAAGGAAGAGGAACAACCCTATCAGGGTGATTAATTCCTTGTCTACCGAAGGTCTTCCTAATTTCCTGCCACGACTCCACCATCATCGACCTCCTTGGCGACTTCTCCTTCTCTGTTATGAATGCTTGAAGGACCTACAGGATATTCAGTAACTGTCTCAATGGGCACTCTGCCTAAGGAAAGATGAATAGCTCATTAAAGATCCAGAGCTTCATAGAAATGTATGGGTTTGGGATGAAAAGGATAATATTTAAGTAAGTCTCCATGAGCATTACTAATCCTACCTGAAAGAACAAAAGTCGCCAATGGAGGGATATTATGGACTTCGTTTTCTTCTATAAGGCCAACGACCTCAATCTTCTTCTCGCTGACTACATCTTGCCTTTGAACTGCAATCATATCATAATGCCAAGGAAGAGGAACAACCCTATCACGAAGATTCAAGCCTGCATCCATGCCCTCATCGACTTGCAACCCAAGATTCTTGGCCTTCAACATATAAGCCAATAAACTGGGGCTGAATCAATTACTCCACATAAGCTTGAATAGAAAGAAGCTTTTCGGGCTTGTCTAGAGAAAGATACATCACAAAAGGCTCTGGAATTTTCAAGCTCTTGGGCATCAGATTCGGCCTAGGCCTCTAAGTCTTAAACACAAGCTTGTGGTTTCTCCCTCAAGTTGACCAACTGTTCATTCTTTTTGACAGCATCATTCAAAGCCTCCCTCATCTTCAAATTCTCCTCCTTGCATTTAGGTACATTTTTCTTAACATCCTCAAGGAGGTTACTAGTGGCAAGCAGGGAATTATTGGTTTGTTCCTTATAGCAATGAGCCTTTTATTTTCCTCCTCTAGACGAGCCTTCTCATTTTGAAAGCTCTCGAGCTGGACAACAAAATCCTTATCTTTCCTTACCTTTTCCACTTTCCTTTGTAGTCTCTCTTGCATAAAAAAGTGGTCCTAAAAAGAAGAATCAACGGAGAAATGGATCAGTATTTAGCATATTAGTGAGCTCACTAAGCTAACAAAATTTTTTAAAGGCAAGCAAAGTCCACTTACAGCAGACTACAAAGTAGCAGCAAATTTATTAGGCTTATCATCTGTGACCTGGTAGATTTTCTTGCCAAGAGAAGGCACACATTTCATCAAAAAAGTTTGGGCATGCGACCATTGGAACAAAGAGAGGGTAGACTCCAATAGTAGGTCGGTGACCCACCTCTTGACCTCCTCCACAGGCTAGGAGACCATGACACTCTACCTAACCTTTTTTAGGTTCTTGACGACCTTGTTAAGAGTGCAGCCATTGAAATCCACCTCTTTCTGGGAGGTCACTGCAGCTTTACTTTTGTTAGACACAACAATGGAGGATACTTTTTCCTTCCGGATAGATACCGAAGAACGTGATTTAGATTAAGAAATAATTGTTGTGGGTCGTGAAGGGCTGGAAACCTATAAAGCAACCTCTTCCCTGTTGCGTTTTAGAGCAGTTCTAGCTTTGTCGCAATTATGTTCTTTTTGGTCCTGTTGGGAGGAACAATGACCTTAGGAGGCATAGCAATAGAAGATTGAGAGTTGGGGATTGGTAAGGAACCTCCCCCAAACAGATCTTGAAGACTCAAAGCCCTGTTTGTTTATTCTTGACGCTTGTCCTTATGATGAGGTACCTTAGGACAAACAATAGACCAAATAGTCCACATGGCTGTCAAAAAAAGGAAAGACAAGTTAGCATCGACCATTTATCCACAAGATGGGTTAAAATTTTCTCAAAGTAAAGACACAGAATCCTACCAGAAAAGGGAATGTAGTTAGATCCTCTGATCCTGGGAAGGTCATGGTTCTTAGGCCTGCCAAGCCCAGCGAGAATAAGGAAAGAAGTGCAAGTGGAGCATTGAAACCTATTGTTGGATGATTTGATTGGGCGAGGTTAATAAGAAAGACCCTAGCCATCTCAAGCTCGCCTTCCAACTTAGGAAGCTCGCTATAAAATGTTCTACTGAGATTCCATTCCAGGTAAGGATCATCTCAGATTAAGTTTAGGGAAAGTTTGGCATGAAAATAAGAATCTTTCCATGGACCATCGGAAGATTGGAAAGGACCGAGGATCTTGTCCTAATGACACATGTTTAATTGAAGATACCCATGATCGTTACCGTGAGGTGCAGTAGAAATTCCTACTTTTCTACTTTAAAATGACACCAAAAAAGCTCTAAGGACACTAGAACTTTTTTACAGATGACAGGTGACCATGAAAGCAACCATGGCCCTAACAGCATTGGGAGCTAGTTGAGTAAAAGGAAATTGCCGGAAATAGGCTATATCAAGGAACAGAGGATGGATATAATTAAGAATTATCCCTCCCGTCAAGTTGCTCTCATGAAGAATTGTATAGCCCTCTCTATTATCATTAGGGCATTCATCGTCCAAGGCATACTCCAAATCACCTTTATTTAGACCCTTTTTCTTGACATGTTCCCTAATCTTCGAAACATCCGGCTTGGGTGACAAGACTTCTAGCTCAGAAGGAGCATCCTTGTTTTTCCTAACCCAAGGTGCAGTTATAGTCAAAGGAGGAATATAATAGATTTCATTCTTGGGATTATGCTTGGGGATGATCTTGGGAACTCTAGCAGCATGCTCGGAAGGAGTACTCGAAGAAGAAAGAGTAGGTGTGGGTGTGAAAGAGTGTTCGGTTAATTCTAAAGATCAACTAACCTAATTGATTTGGTAGACAATTTCATTCCCTAAGCCAAGTAATTGAAAAGGATTTTTTGAAGTACCTCAAGAACCCTAGAAAGGTTCTTGAAGAAACCCACTCAAAGATCAAGTTTGATCTAAGAAAGAAAAGTCACTCATTGTAATTGTGTTTGTAGAAAAAGTTGGTAGTCTAACTATTACAAAGAGACTATTTATAGTCCTAGATGTAAGAAGTCATAATCTATGTCTTGCATTGGTCAAAGGACCTTTAAACAATCTTAAAATAAGTGAAATGACCAAGAGGAGTGAAGAAAAGTCGATAAAAATTGAGAAAACATCGCATTAAGTGAACAGGGGAACGGGGGATTAGGCGTCGACTACAACCATGGGAGCACCGAACAATAGGGCCGGATGGCGATTGGAAATTTCAGTAGTTGTCTGGACAGGCAGCACTGTAGTAGGCAGGATGGTGTTTTGTCATGCCATAAATTGCGATCTCGAGCTTCCTCTGCCCCAAACTTATTTTTCTTCGCTCCAACTTTGTTCCACTTCCCCAAAATCATTCCTTAGCCTTCCCACATATTTCCAAGGCTCCCAATGGCTTGTTCTTCATTTGAACACTTCTGAACATCATCTTCAAATCCTTGAATCATACATGAGTTGAAATCCTTCTTCGTAACTCTTCGTCAACTCTTGAATGGTCTTCAAAATTGAGCAAGTCTTCAATTCCATCCTTGTATTTGATATACAAGTCTTTGCAATCAATCTTCAAGTCACCATTTGGATCATTCTTAGCAAACTCACGACTTGAAAGCTTCCACAGACTCCAAAACTTCAAATGAAGGTCGCTATACGGACATCTTCTCCAATGAATTTTTTCCTTCATTGAGCTCCTCAATGAATGTCTTCAATGATGATTCCATTGCTGATATGACTGATCCTTGATCTCCATGCCCTCACCTAATCCGGGTTCGGGGCTTGACATCTAGTGGTATTAGAGTTCTAGGTGATCGACCACTGGATTGAATTAGATCAGGTTATTGATCATTGAGTTGGATGTGACATTTGAATACTCACAATTCCTTTTAATGGACTTTAAATTATTTTGATAAGTTAGACATATTTTTTATGTGGAAATGTTTTTTTCTTTTCTTTTCTTCAATAGTAGATGGGATGGTGAAAGTGCGCAATGGAAGAGTGGTTTGGGCTTGAATTAAGTTTCGAGGACGAAACCTTTTTGTTAGAGGGGTAGAATGTTACATCTCACCCCGAGATGGTGGGTTTGATTTTTAAGTCCAAATTAATAAGGTCATTTTTTGACCTAATTGGTTTAAGTCTTATGTGGCCGTTAGTAATTTTAGATCCTTAATGGTATATATAGGTAATTATAATCTTTAGGGATTTAGAAATCAGTTTTATTTTATTTGGGGAAGAACGTAGAGACAACTTCTCACAGAATCCGAAGAGACAATGTCTTAGATAGGTTAGACTTGCACCGTACGGGTAAGTTATTTCTCAATAATTATAGTAAACATTGGATCTTGATCTTCTTTTCCTAATTAGGGGTTTAATTTTTGTTTGATTGAGATTTAGATGGATTTTTGGAATTGACCTGGCTGAGATTTAGATTTGAGATTTTACAAGGTGAGTATTAGGTTGCTCTTCTTTCTTAAATAAATACTTACATTGTATAAAATTTCAAAAATATATGATTTGATTTTTATCCTTATTTAATTATTCTTATTTTTTTGAAGATTTCAAATATTTATCAATTTTTCTAAAGGTTTTCAAAGGAATTTGTACACTAAATATTTGATTTGAAAGAATTTGTTTTAGTTTGAGGCTCGAGTTACATGTCAATTTGGTAGGGGAACATGTGCCGCTTATTCTATATGAACCCATTGTGCATGGTCAAAAAGTTCACAAGTTTCTATCTGTTTGGCCGTCTTAACAGGATAAACAGCTAGGGTTGAATTCAGTTATCGGACCAATAAGTCCATATGTTTGCTTGAGAGGAGATCTAAGACATTTTGATTTGTGAAAGTTTTCTAATTCTAATAATTTTTCATTATTCTAATTTATCATTTAGAAAGTCTTCTCATTTGGATAACTGTTCATTATTTTGATTAATTTTATTCTAAAAAAGTTTTGCTCCAATTATTTTTTAAATGTATTGTAAAACAGAGTGTAGCTAATATTCATAGGGCTTTTAGCTCATGTTTTTGTTTTTTAAAATTTTGCTAGTGCTAATTTTGGAATCTTTAGAGACAAGCATTTCAAAGAGTAGGTGTGGAATTAGTTGAGGATGCCTTGATATTTGTTCATATAGGATTTGGAGTTTGTAATTGATGTATTTGTAATCTTGGTTTATTTTCTTCAAGGAAATATTTTATTTATGAAGGAGGATCTTTTTGGATTAATGTGTTTGGTTTGAACTTTTAGTATTAAGGGCTTAGAGCTAGTGAGGGCAACCGTACTAGTTTTGCTGTATTATGCTTTCAGGCTCGGATTTCGAACCCTAGGCCTAACCCTCATCTAAGGCGAGACACCCACCTTTGCACTTCTTCTTTAGACTTGGAAGCTAGGACTTCTTTTTCCAGCCTCCAAAGAGTAGTAGCGACCTTTTCGGTGGAGCAGCTACTGAACTCCACCTCCTTCTTGGAGGTCTCAGAAGAATTACCCTTAGAAGAGGAGGCAGGAGTGTTCCCCTTTTGAGTGGCAGAAGGTGTAACGATGGGAGACTTAGCCCCAAATGGAGTCGTAGACTTTGAAGGTTGCTGCAGACTTATTTAGAGAGGCCTCCTGACAACCTCTCTTTCCAATAACTCGTGGTTTGAGAGCCACAATCATCTTCTTGGACCTCACTGGTGGGACAGTGGGTCTTAATGTAGCAGCACTATGAACTCTATCTAGCTCTTAGGGGTGTTGCTACCAGAGGGCCCCCGGGATTTAACTGTTGCAATTGGGGCCTCCCTGATTGAGACTATTCGGGTTTGTCTACTACCTAAGTCTAGTTGGAATAAAAAAACCTTCTTACAAAGTCAAGATGGAGTTTAAAAAAATAAAGATGAAGTTGTCTTTACCCGAAGCAAGAATGCTATGAATATGCCTAAGTTCTCTAAGATTTCGATGATCTGGTCTCCCTAGACCAACTTGATATAGAAAGGAGAAACCCTAAGTCGGTTCAGCACTACCTACTTTGTAAGAGATAGAATTAACAAGTTCTAACAGAAAGAGCCTAGCTTTTTCAAGCTTGCCACCGAAGGTGGGCAGTTCATTGAAAAAACTTTTATTGAAATTCCAATTAGGATATATTTTAGCTCTACGTAAAATCATGAGAAGCCCAGGTTGAAGGAAGAATTTCTTTTAGAAACCTATGGAGGAATGGAAAGGTCTTACAAGCTTAAGTCGCCGATTAAAATGGAGATAACCAAGACCAGTTTTATTTGGGGTGGTGGACACACCTAATTTGAAAAAACTCCTAAAACACTCTAAACAAACATGGACTCCATAGAGGTGACAACTTGCCATGAAGGCTGATACCATCCTAATGGCATTGGGATTTTACTGGGCTAGAGGAATCTCCGAAAAATAAGCCAAATCTAGGAAAAGGGGATGAAGAAAAGGTAGAATGATTCCTCCCATAAGGTTGACTTCATAGAGTTCCACATGGTTCTCTCAATCGTCATTGCAACAATCATTTGAAGTAGGGACTACTAAGTCTTCATAATAAAGCTTCATCCATTTTCGGATTTTCTCGACCCTGTCTATGTCAATCTTAGGGGTACTTTCTAGGGTTTCTACTTTAGAGGCATGAAGCTCTCCCTTCCTAACTATTTTGGCTTTCTCCAATGCCAAAGGCATAAAAGAAAATTCATTATTTGGGATGAAGGCTAGAGTTTTAGAAGATGAAGAATGAGAAGCAGATGACGAAGAAAGGCCAAGAGATCTTAAGGAAGATATGTTTTCAGAAATTAAGGTAACAAAAAAGAGGACTTACTGATTAGAGTTTGAAGATTCTTGTTAATAAAATAGGATATGCAAATTTCTTGAAGCGACGAGTGGAAACTTGAGACAAAAATTGCTTGAGTTTATAGAAAGATTTTTTATCCCAAAGAGAGAGTAGGAGTTTTTGCAAACTTCAAATTCTCGAAATGTTTCTATTTATATGGCGGCAAGGAATCCCTTTAGCTACTAAAAAGAGACATTACCAAAAACTAGCATCATTGCCTAAACTGACAGGACTCAAAACTAGTCGTCACCTTGAATAGTGTGACTATTCACTGATGGCTGTCAAGCTTTAGGCACCACGACCTTGTAGGCAATTGAGCCTAAAGGGGATTAATGATGGGTAAAACGAGTACCATCGGGATAATCAGACTTGAATGCCTCCCAGGTCCGATCCTATTCCGGAGGACTCCACCCAACTTCACGTGAATGGATCTAGAGCTCCTTAGGCTATAAACAAAGTCAGTAGAGAGCTTAGGGAAGGTCTCCTGGGTCATGATCTTCGACCCATAGACCGCCGACCTATCTCAAACATTCTCCATGTCACATACTATGATTCATGACTTATCTTGACACCTAGCGACCAAAGACTTGTCATCCACAACCTTCAAACAGGCTTCCTAAGGTACATAAAGTCATTCAAAAGGTCGAGACACTGTCTGAAGGTCTCGATCTAGCTCATAGGTCTCTCCAAAGAGTCGTGTATGGTGAAAACTCATTGCTGCATGGAAACTCAACAATTCCAGGAATAATTAGTGGGATACTATCTCATAATTAAGATATTTATCCTACTTTTGCATGATTGACATCCATTCAAATACGGTAACTTCACCTAAAAAGGTAGATTATCTTATTCGGTATACAAAATTGATCAAACATGATCAGACATATAGGATTCTATTCTTTTTCTCTCTGCATGAATTGACTTAGGCATCAGAGTCCATGTCAGGGTGACAATGCATTTTGGTGATCTAATCTTTTGTTGTTCTTATAGGTGCCTTGGCAGTCAAGGTGACCCTAATGGATATTATAGAGCTATCAAGACATTAGAGAATTCATGGAAGCTACCATATAACTAGATGAGAAGATTCAACTTCAATTCCAAAGAAAGTAGAGCTTCAAGGGGAGATTCAATGAATGGATTGAAAAGTTACAAGATGAAGAAGTTAATTCATGTACATAGGGCTCATACTTCAAGTATAAGAATGGTTCTTCGAAGATGAAAGTAGCATTGGGGGCATATGTTCAAGAAAAAAGTGTTGTGATCTCAAAATTTGAAAGGAACCCTTCCTTCTTCAATCAAAATCAGAATACCCAATTTGAGATTAACCCAAGGCTTCATACAAGAGGTTCATGCTAGAACTATTGACCATAATGTCCAACAATATGATATAATGGATTGAATTCCCTTCAATTCAACTCAATTACTCTTTCCAAGTATTGAAAATTAGCTACAGTCTCACTAAGAACCCTAGAAAAGCCATTAGATGAGCACTCAAGTAAAGTTGTATTTAATCTAAAAGGATTCTCTCAATTGTTTGAAATGTCTTTGTAGAATAAGTTTGGTTAGCAAATACAAATAGAGAACTATATATAGCCTCAACTCTAAGAAGCCCAAAGAAGGATTAAGGACTTGATTAATCCTTTAAACTAAATACAAAGAAAAGTCATTAAAAACAAATGGAATTATCCAAGAAGAGTCAAGATTGCATTGAGGTAAAACAGGGGGAAAAGGCTATCCGGCGCCTAATCAATTTGTGACCAACACTGGATAGCTACTGGAAATTCCAGTGGCGATCCAATGCTGCTGTTCGGAGCAGGCTGGTTCACTATAGAGCTCTAGATGGTGCTCTTTTGTGCCACCCGGTGCTTGCTCGTGCCATCTCTAGCCACACTTGTTTTGCACCGTGCCAACTTCTTCCCAAGCCTTCCAAGGCTCTTCAACTTGATTACCAAAGCTCCTAAGGGCTGGTTCCATGATTGTGAACTACCCACTGATGTCTTCTATCATCCACAAGTTGAATTCAATCCATGGATTCTCTTCATCCCTTAGTGGTTGTTCTTCAAAAATTGTTGAGAAATCAAGCAACTCTTTCCTCCTTTGTACAAATGTGATCAATGCTTCTTTGGTCTTCAAAGTTTTATTCTTATACTTGAAGTATAAGTCTTTATATGCATGAATCTTCAATCCATTCATTGCAGCTCTCCTTAAAGCTCTAACTCCATCTTCATTGGATTTGAACTTGAATCTTCTTTTCTCCTCATATGGTAGCTTCCATGAGTTCTCCAATGTCTTTATAGCTCCTTGATATCCATCGTTCCCCCACAACAAGGAAGGATTCGACCTCAAATCTTTAAGTCCTACTTAGAAAAAAGAATGATTACTAGCCTGGATTGAAGAATCAAAAGAATACTTACCAATTAACTCCAAGTTCTCCTTCATGGAAGTTTGAACTTGACAATGCCTTACCATACCCTTCTTTAAAGGTGGTGGTTTTTCTTTGAAAGATATGTATTCCTTCTCACCTTCAATAAGCTCATTAGAAGAAACATCATAGTCAAAGAATTCAAGCCACTTAGAACAACAAAGAAATGAAGTTCTATCATTTAAAGCACAAGACATAATTCCCATTGGTCTATGATCCTATGAACCATTAAATAAAGGTTCTCCAAGTCTTGCATTAAAGCACAATAAAAATTAATACATAATAACTTAACATAGCATGTACATTGTCCTCCATCAAAAGCATTAAATATATGTATAATAGGAATTAGAAAATGCTCTTCACATATGCTAAAACTCATCAAATTATCAAGATGGACATCATTATGCTCCTGTTAAAACAGTAGAGATTTCCAAAATCTCATCATATCTCTATTTGTGGAACAAAACATAATTCGAATCATCAAATAATTCTACCAAACATGCCAAATAGAGACTAAACACATAGATAGCACATTGATTTCATCAACATGAAGTCTATTTCCTGAACTGAAGATCAATTTCTATTCAAGATATTGATATGCCCTATCACAAGATGATGGATATCAAGGACCTATAAAGACATTGGAGAACTCATGGAAGCTTCCCTATGAGGAGAAGAGAAGATTCAAGTTCAAATCTAAAGAAGATCGAGTTAGAGCTTCAAGCAGAGATGTAATGAATGGATTGAAGATTTATTGTCTATAAAGACTTATACTTCAAGTATATGAATAATACTTTGAAGATGAAAGAAGCATTGATCACATTTGTACAAAGGAAAGAACGAATGCTTGACTTCCTAACAATCTTTGAAGAACAACCACTAATAGATGAAGAGCAACAAAGGAAGGAATTCAACTTGTGGATAATAGAAGGCATCAATGAGGAGTGCATAATCATGGAACAAGCCTTTCGGAGCTTTGGTAATCAAGTTGAAGAGCCTTGGAAGGCTTAGGAAGAAGTTGGCACTATGTAGAACGAGTGTGGAGCTGACATAGCACGAGCAAGCACCGGATGGCACAAAAGAGCACCATTCAGGGCTCTACAGTGAACCAGTCGGCTCCAGATAGCAGCACCGGATGGCCACTGGAATTTCTAGTAGCTGTTCGGCTTTGCATCCGGTGCTGGTCACAAATTGATCAGGCGCCGGACAGCCTTTCCCCTGTTTTACCTCAATGCGATCTTGACTCTTCTTCGACAATTCCACTGGTTTTTAATGACTTTTCTTTATGTTTTAAGCTAGTTTAAAGAGTTAATCAAGTCCTTAATCCTTCTTAGGGCTTCTTAGAGTTGAGGCTATAAACAGCTCTCTATTTGTAATTTGCTAACCAAACTTATTCTACAAACACATTTCAAACAATTAAGAGATTTCTTTTAGATTAAATACAACTTTTCTTGAGTGTTCATCTAATGGCTCTTCTAGGGTTCTTAATGAGACTCCAGAGATTTTCAATACTTGGCTAGAGTAATTGAATAGAATTGAAGGGATTCAATCCATTAGATCATATTGTGGGACATTATGGTTAATGGTTTTAGCTTGAACCTCTTGTATGAAGTCTTGGTTAGATCTCAAATTGGGTGTTTTTGATTTTGATTAAAGAAGGAATTGTTCCTTTCAAATTTGAGATCACATCATCTTTGTGGTATCAGAGCTTAGGTTTTTCATCAAGAGGTTTGCCTATCTTTAATTGCTTTCTTGCTTAAGTGTAAGATCATGTTGTTTCTTTGAAATCCTATTATCTTATGTGTTTTTGTGTCTGTTCTTTACATTAGTCCTATGTCTTCTCTTGTGATCTATTGTGAATTGTGGAATTGTGTCCAAGGCCAATTCATTTGTTTGGTGATTCTACTTCTTCTACCATCCCTACAAAAACAAAAAAAGAAAGAGAGAGAGATCAAAGATTTGCAAACCTGAAAAAGTAAAAAAAATGCAGAAAATTGGTAATTGGGGTTGAGGTACAAATTTTGAAGTTGAATTCTATTTATATGTTGATCAAATTGATGGGTAGAGCTTGAATTTGTACTATATTGAATTGCCTATTTGCCTATT
>JAOXNR010053098.1:0-14939 GCA_028571225.1 Parsonsia alboflavescens
GTCTGGTTGATCTACAGTCCATTCATGCAACTGTCAAAGCAAACTTGGAGGAAGCTTATGCTTAGTACAAGTTGCACGCGGATCAGAGTGGACGAGATGTCCAGTTTGAGATAGGTGATCTGGTTTGGATCTCTCTGTCCAGAGAACGATATCCTGTTGGTGAATATCACAAGCTTAAGGGCCGGAAGGTTGGACCATGCCAAATCTTGGACAAACTTGGCATCAATGCTTACCAAGTCGAGTTACCGGACGAGTTCAGCATCTCCAGTGTTTTTAATGTGCAGCATCTCACGGCTTTCCATGGAGATAATCCGCGCTTGAGGACAAGCTCCGTTCAGGAGGGGGAGCCTGACGCAGAGCTGGTTGCTGATCAAGGCGATTCAGATGCGGGGTAAGTTTCAGTTCCACAATCAGCTCCACGGCGTTTAGAACGTTTGAAGAAGAGGACGGGAGCTATTTGAAACATCGAATTGATGCTAGGCACGATTCCCGAGGTGACTAAAACGAATTCAGATTGGGCTGAAATCTGACTAGGTGACTCGAAACTGCCCAACGAAACAAAGACACTGCTATGCTGTGATGCAAGGAGTTTTTTGGTCATCCGAAGTCGTTTCGATGGCGTTTTGGGCAATTTTCTATTTTTATTGGCATTGTCGTAATTTTATAGTTTTTAGTGATAGTTTCGTAATTTACTGTTTTTCTATTGGTTTCTTTGCAATTTCTTTACTTTTCCTATTCGATTAGGGTTAGGTTTTGTTTTGGCCTTTAAATTTCGTTTTCGGCTGATTGTTTTGGAGACAGTTTTTGATGAATTAAAGTTCCCTCTTTTCGGCTCTTGCGATTTTTGACTATTTCGAAAGTTCGTTTTCGCTTGATTTTAATTGTCGTCTTCTAACTACTTGCATTGAAGTCTGATTAGAAGGAAAATTGGATCAAGTTTTATTTTCGTTTCTTGTTTTGCAGGTTTCTGAACCAGAACAAATCTTCAGATTCTGTTTCCGACTGCGTCAATTTTTCATCAATTGGTTTATGGTTTTCAACCTTTGACACCTCTACCTTTGAATGAAGTTCGTAATCTAGATGACAAGAAGAAAGCGAAGATGGTGAAGCAATTGCATGCCAAGGGTAGAGAGAACATTCAAAGACAAACTCGAAAATATGCAAAACAACACAGCAAAGGAAGAAGGGAGATGAAGGTCAATGTGGCTGATTTGGTATGGTTTCATCTAAGAAAAGAGAGGTTTCCTCATTGAAGAAGGACCAAGCTTGTGCCAAGAGGACATGGACCATTTCAAATCACAGAGAAAATTAATGACAATGCTTTCAAAGTTGAACTTTAATTTAAGTATCAAGTAAGTTCCACGTGAGTTCTACATTCAATGTTAGTGATATTTTTCCTTTTGATGTAGATGAAGCCGAATCAAGTACGAATCCTTTAAATGTGAGAGGGAATGAAGGAGATACCAATCAACCTACCTCGCCTATAACTAGATCAAGGTCTTCCAAATTGAGACAAGCTTAGATAGCATTTTTGTAAGGAAGGGAGGATTCATTTGATTTTCAATCATCTTTGAAAATCACTCAAGAGTTGATGAAGAGCAACCAAGAAGGAATTCAACATATGGATGATTCAAGAAAATATGGATGGAAGAAAAGACCTTAGAAGCCTTGGAAATAATGTGGGAAGGCTTTGGAGTGATTTTGAGGTGGCTTGGTGGAACAAAGTTGCCTCGGAGAAAAATGAGTTTGTCATGGAGAAAGCTCGACATTGCACCAGATGGCACTACAGACTGCCCCATCCAATGTAGCTATAATTCATCCGATGCCAAACCCATGAGTCGGACTGCTATTGGAAATTCCAATAGCCATTCGGCTTCGTACCCGGTGCTCTCTTCCCTTCTGCCAGCACTGAACATGGCTATCCTCTACTCACTTAATGCGATGTTTTTCCCTATTATTCACTTTTCTTCATTCCTCTGGGTTATTTGACTTATTTATTATGGGCTTTAATGACTTTTAACTATTATTAGGGTTTCTTATCATCAAGACTATAAATAGTCTTTAATTTATATTTTAAAGACAACAATTCTCTACAAGCAACTATAATATTGAGTGACTTTTCTTCTTAGATCGAACATGATCTTTGAGTGAGTTTTGTTATGAACTTTTCTTGGGTTCTTGAGAGACTACAGAAGGGCATTTCAATTACTTGGCTTAGGTATTGAAGTTGTCTACCAATCATTTAGGTTGGTTAGTTGTTAGTATTGACAAGTCAATTAATCAAAATTCTAAGCATGAACTATTGATGAATCTTGGAAATTTGAATCTTCTATGAAGTGATCAAGGGTTGGGCTAAGATAATGAGAAACTTCAACTTGGGATCACATCAAGGAATTACGAGAAAAGAACTATTTGTAGTCTAACAACTAAGAAGCTGTAACGACAACCCTCCCAAACTTAACCCCACTAAACTCCTGTAGGCATGTCAAGTTTCTATTATGGTACTTGACTTACCTAACCAAAGGAAGGGTGGCTAAGGCTGGGGTCTTATACAAAGATAAGGGAAATTTAGAATTTCAATACTGCAAAACCATAGCTTTTTACATAACCAGAAAAAATAGTAGAGTACATTAAGATCAGAAATGTGTCCTTAACAGGATCCCAAATGTAAATATGAAGTAGACGTCTATTATATTCCATTTGGAATTATAACTAAATTCTTAATTAAAAGAGTCCCGTAGACTCTTGATTCTACAACATTCTATATGCAAAAGTACATCCAAATTTTCGTCATGATCGTGGACATACAAATCATCTATCGATATCCTGGTTCCTTCTCATAGTCTGTAAAAATAGAAAGAAATCGATGCAAGTACGTGCTCTAAAAGGCCAGTGAGTAATCCTTACCATGCCAGATAATAATACAAATATGAAATGCATATTCAAATTGGAAAACAAGAGCTCAAAGCTTCAAATCATTTAAGACTAGCAGAAAACAAGTAATTTTCATCAATTAAGATAAAATCCAGACAATTTAAGCATTTAAACATTCAGCCACCATCCTTATTTTACCATTTTCATAATCATGACTAACTATCCCTTAACTGAATTCGGTGCGATTATTACCCATTTTCCATCGAGATCACGGGGAGAACTATTCAAGCATTTGAACCTCCCAAAAATCATGATAAGAAACTCCTATTTATAGTTAATCGGGTTTGTACCCAAGGATACTTCAGCCTTGTGCTTTCCCGTCCGTTGTGGATTTCCCAAATTAACTTTCTGACCAATAAACATATTTAAGATTCTAGGACTATGTTATCAGAACAGATGGGAGGTCGCATGGCTAAGTAGATTACCATATCTATTAGTTGTCTTAATCTCGACCTATTGGACTTCATATCCTAGTTTTCGTATTGGAGTCATCTTGGACTTCACCCAATTCTATACCAAAGGCTCTTGTGGAGCATTAAACTAAATTAAAAGGTATGAAATAAATCCTTTTATTTAATTGAGTTCTTTTCCAAAAGTGAGTTTGACTTATTTAAAATAGGAATAATAAATAATCTAAATGTTTTATAAACCTCATTGTTTAAAAAATGAAGGAACACTTGAAGACTTCTTGGAGTTGAAATCGTAGGCTTAAAATCTAAATGTTTTATAAACCTCAAGTGATTACCTCCGGGATATCACTAAACATTTACATTTATCTTATGGATAGTAATATTGGCTTGTAAGAAGTAAACACAGCTTCCTTAGGCTGCATGACTGTAACTCACAATGACAAGAGATTAATCAACCATTTAGCTAAATTTTCAATCAACTTAATTAAACTTAAGCAAACCTAAAGGCCACAACACATAATAGATCAATCATTTAAACATTGTCCTAGGCTATTATTTAAATTGAGTAAGTAGTCTAAGAAAGGGAAGTCATAACACTAAATTCGTCCCTTTAGTTAGCTTGACACGACTTTAATAAAATCATCATATCTTAATGTAGGAAGCACCAAATTATAAACCATCTGTTGCATAATAAACTAGATTCATAAGACTTTGCAACTATATAAAGATTATGGGTTAGTTAATTCTAAATTGGTTCAGTTTATTCTTTAAAGATACCCTGAAAGTCAATTCTGCATTGTTTTATTTAAAACTCCAATCCTTGGAATGTGGTTCAGGGTTTAGCTTAAAGAGTAAAAACCAAGCAGGAAATAAAGTTAAGTTGGAGGCTAAGGTTAAAGTTGAGGGAATAGACTCGTTAATCTGGAATAAGTAACATAACTCCATCAATTCCTCACATCTCCCCCCTAACTCTCATATATATAACTTCCACATTCTAAACTAAACCACAGGTAATTTCTAGAAATAACCCCATTCCTGCAACTAGCAACACCTCAGAGTAAAAATGAACATTATGCTCCCCAGAACTATAGAATTGGCCGATCACAACCGATTACCATCCATATTCATCACCTTAAATCCAAACAAACTAAAAGATACCGAAACAATGTCCCGACAAAACCCTTTTTACTCATTTGCTAAACAATCTGCTCAACAAGAACCCCAAGCGATGAAACCAATCGTGGGCAGATAGCACAAACGTCTCGGCAACAATCTCCTCTTCCTTAGAAATCATCAGCTACCGAGAAGAAGTCCTAAATAGAATCCAACAACAGAACTTACCAATCTCAATCCACATGCATCAAGACTATACAATTACATAGCTCTACAAAACCAGATTACCGACAAAACAGTAGGCTTCACCACGACCCACACCCACATCTTCATCTATTCTGTCAATTCACATATTACACTCCAAAATAATAGTTGCAGAATAACAAGAAAGGGAATGAAAGTTTCAATCTTCAAAGTTTAAAGAAGATGGAGCAACGAAGGATGATGACTCCGAGAAGATGCAGGAGATAACAATTTGAGAAAAAAATTCACACTCGACTCACATTCATGTAGTTTGTCTTTAAATAAATTGCATTAAAACTCTAGCAATGAGAAGGATTACTCACAAAATGAAGATCAAGATATAACAAGGTTGGGATGAGGCTACAATTTGTAAGATCTTTGAACCAATTTCTCCAATTTGCTTCTTCTCCTTGAATTCTCTCTCACGAGTAGCTCTCTCCATTTCACTCTCTGCTTTGCTCTGCTTTAGACCCGAAGGAAATATGGTTTTGTTCTGGTGTGATGATCGACTAAATTGGGAATTGAGGGGCTCCATGGTGTTTGATGGTGGCACAAGGAGGATAAAATGCTTGAAAATTTTTTTCTTTTCCCTTCATTACACCCTCTCGGCCAGCCCTCAAAGTACTATGTATAACTCTGTGTTTGCAGCGATTAAAATGGCTTCTCGAAGCCATTCCTGTCCGAGATATAGAGGACGGATTGGTGCTGCATGAGGGATGGTTTGCTGGTGTAGTTTGGTGATGCAATTTTGCTCCAACTGTTAGACATTTTTTAGTAATAAACGTAATGGATTATTTCTGATACTTTGGACTCATAACTCCAGTAAATTTAGGCTAATACATATTTATATATGTACAGGTAGGTGTAAAATTTAAAAGGAAGTTAGGTGGGTTGGATGTAAAATTGTCATGGTATTTTGGTTAAATTGGCAGTTACTTTGGATTGAAAGTTCGGACTCCTCAAGTGATTTCCAAAAACTAATTAAGCCACATTATTGTATTAAGAAGCAGCTTTTCATTTATATAAATTTTGGCCTAATCAGATACAAATTGGTCACTCACATTGACTTCCTAGGATATTGACTAAACTGTCCAAAATTCTTTAAACACAAATTTCTAACCAAAATTCGCCAAAATCCAAATCTTACTTAATTAAATCATGCCTTGAGGTAATCATAACACATATGCCATAAATGAAATAAATTTTAAAAACAAACAAACCATGTCAAAAAAAGACTTCAAGAAGCTTTTAAAGAAAAGGCTCCATTTTAATAGATTTGCAAAATTACATTGAATATGACTATACAGGTTTGGGTGTTACAAAATCCCTAATCTAATTCTTACAATGGTTAAAGAACCTTAATAACTATTTAAAATAGTTCAAAAGATCGAGAAAAGTAAAAATAAAAAATAAAAAAATCAAGTCAAATCGTATAAAATGGATCAATATCACATTAGGGATCAAATTGGAAGTTGAGGAAGCACAATGGGGTCGAAAGTATTAATTTGCTAGTTCGAAAGTCATTTGGATACTCAAATGGCAGAAAAAAACTAAAAAGTACCAATATTAACTTTGGGCATGACTTTGGATACCTATCGACCATTCTCCCAATATACAATTAACAATAACAATATTTATAATTTAATAATCATATATATATTGGTTAAAAATTCAAAATTCTATATATTTTTATAAAACAAACTCTTCATATTAATCTTCTTTTGAAATACAATAAAAAAAAATTGTACTTATAATTAATCATTCCAATAATTTAATATATATGGATTCAAAATTCTAAAATTGATATATTTAAATTTTAAAAAAATCTTCATATTAATTTTGGTATATGTATCCATGCATTAGGTGGGTTATCCACCTAGGTTAAATTTATGTTGATCGAAAATTCTGCATTTTAGATTTTCTTGTTATTTTTTTTTTGCTATTTACAATTTAGATTGTAACCAAACTTTACAAAAGGGTTTTTTTTTCTTCTTCTTCTTGTGTTCCCTTTTTTTTTTACCACAGTAAGCTCCTGCAAATGATATGCACATTTTCATTTTTAAAAACCCCCTCCATTTTTTTCTATTTTTTCGGAAGAGACTGGAGAACCTGCCATCGCCTATATGTAAAGTGGGAATGGAGAACAGCAAGCTAAAGAAATAAACCCTAGATTCAAATGCTCTCTCTTTCAAGTTTCAACCACTCGCCCTCTCTCACTCAATTTCTATCAAACATTTTGAAATCATGTTTTCCCTAATTTTTGCAGTATCATTTGCTCAACAACCCCAAATAATTGTGTGAGTTGATGAAGGTTGTTCAGAGAAGATGTCTAATAGAGGTAAAGGGTTTGATTTTCGAAATTGGACTGAAGTGGATCTCTGCCCTTTTGTTCTTTGGTGTTTTCGAATTTCATGCTTCACAGCTTGAATTCCTCTCGTAAGGCTATTTAGAGCTGAGTTCATGATAATCTGACCCGCCACCTATCTCATGGAGCCAGGGGCTTCTGAATAGAGTTTGTGGGTGAATTTCTTTTCCTCATATTTCTTTTTAGTCTCCTCCTTTTATATTGTTCTAGTTTTGCAAACTATTAATATCTATTTGTGATGTTAAAGGAAAAAGGAAATTATCTGTCTGTTCTTTTATATTGTTCTAGTTTTGCAAATTATCAATAGAGTTGGGTTCTGCTTGTTGGATATTTTGGAGCCCTTATTGTGTTAATGATGCAAAAAATTTAAGGAGAAATGCACAGCTCTTTTTAGTGTAAGAGTTGATGATGAATTTTTCTTGATTCCTGTAAAGGATGTTTGTATATAGATGCACCCGTGTGTATATCAGGTTTTTTTTCCCCTTTCTTTTGAGAGATAATTACTAGGTGCCAACTTTCTATTATCTATTGATCTAAAAGATGAAAGTCCCAGTATTCATCTGTGGCAGAAGGAACAGTGGGAAATATATTCGTATTAAAGGGGAGATTGTTAAAGAATGTAGATTTGAGGGTGAAGATAGCCTTTGGTTTCAACTTGATGAATTCATTGAATTTTAATTTTTATCCTAAATTACATTAACACTAGTGAAAGACTGAAGCCTGCAGAGAGGGCTGTTTTGTTTTGCGATATGTAGTTGGCCTGGTCTTTGTGAATTCTGATATTGAGTTTTGTTTTGAATGATGAACAACATTTGTTCACAGACCAGTATGAACTGCAGTATTTCATTGTATAGTGATGCTTGTTTTTGTATTCAAAACTGTTAGTTGCCAATGTTCATGACAAGCTTTCAAGGTCAACACTGTTTCCTAATTTGAGATTTTTTCCAATGTATTTAAAATTTTCTTGTCTCTTGTTCTGTAGACCTTTTTCTGAATCAATATGCTTCATTTCCCTTATCTACACTTGACCTTTGAATTAATATTGTAGATTTGGTATCTGATAGTCTAAAGTGTTGCGTAGAAGATTCTGGATATCTGATTTATTAAAAGGAAGGTAATGCAAGATTAAATATATGGATGGCATGTTGCCTTCTTGAATATCTGGATTCACATTTTTCTCGTCTGTTTAGATTATTCCATTTACTATTTTCCACTCATGACTTTCCTGCTTTTGGTTATACTTGAATATGGTGAAACTATACCTGTCAATATGGGTCTGTCTAGCCTAGCTCCATCCCAAGTAAGCCCACTCTAAGTGTTGGGTAGGGCCTAGGCCCAATTTTAAAGAGGCCAAATATATTGGAACTCAATCCAATCCCTTACAAATGTTAAAGTTCATATTTCATCAAAGTGATACAAGAATTCAAGTTTCAGTTTTTAAATAGCAAATTTCTAGGTTCAAATTCAACAAGACTTCAAGTCTTCAAATTTAATTAATACAAGAATTAAAGTTCAAGTTTCCAAGTAGCAAATTTCTAAGTTCAAGTTTAACAAGACTTAATAGATTACAAATTCCTCAATCAAGATTCAAGATCTTTAATAATTATTGCATATGAATCTTTTGTTGAAATCAATGGAACTTCAAGGCTAGGATCATCAACGCCATTTACAAAAAAGAGAAGAGAACAAATATAATAATTCAATATAAACTTAAAAGAATAAAGATTAAAATATCGAAATTATATCATAGGGAGTTAGAGTAAATTCATGTAGCCAATTCTTTGAGCAAACAAGCATTTGGACATGTTCGTGAAGATGAGAACTCTTATTCTTAGTGAGAATATGCTCACCAATGCTATATGCAGATTCCGATATGACAGTAGTAATTGAAATGCTCAACACATCTCTTGCCATGATAGAAAGGTTAGGAAAATGAGTCACGTTGTCCTTCCAATAATTAAGAACATCCATAAATTGAAAAGTTTCATAATTAAGCTTGGGCTCCCCGAAATGAAGATCTAATTCAAAATTTCCAGTAGTAGAGATTAGTTGAGGTATCTAGATAAACTTCTACAATAGATTAAATACATAAAAAGGAAAAAGAATAAGCAAATATAAATAAGAAATAATAATAAAAATTAGATAAAAAGAAATATAAAATAGAACCAAACTTACTTCAAATAGTTTTTCAGCTGCATCTTGATTATCACTTCCCCTTTGCATTGTTTTAGAAACATTAGGTGACAAATGACTTGATGAAGATGCTTCACTTGTATGCATATATTCTTGAAAAAGTTTTTTCAAATTACTCATCAATGTTTCCGTCTTTTCTTCACAAAAAAGGGATCAATCTTCTCATAGCAAAAATTGACAAATTCAAGTTTAAGTCTTGGATCAAGAACAGCCCTAAATGCAAGTACTTGACTATAATCTCCTCAATACTTATCACATTTTGTCTTCATTGCCGAAGCCATAGATCTAACAGTTTGATACTCACAATTCAAATATGCAAATATCATAGCTTCAATTGTCCAAACTTGCAAAAAGTACAAGTTAGAAGTGGAATAAGAAGTACCTGAAATCAAATTTATAATCTCATAGAAGGGTTTCAAAACATTACAAATTATCTTTCCCCTTCCCCATTCCTCCTTACTTGGACTATATTTATCATCTCTATCAACAATGTTAAGTGCTTCAAAAATTTTCTCATATTTAATGGTATTTGCAAGCATCAAGTATGTTGAATTCCACCTAGTTGCCATATCTAACCTTAACCCAACACTCACATCAAACTCAACTTGTTGAACACATTCTTTGAACTTTTTCTTTCTTCCATGTGATCCTTTTACATATTTCACTCTTTAATTTTCAATAAAGTATCATTAGTCACTTTCAAACCTTCTTTAACAATGAGATTTAAAACATGTGCACAACAACGTACATAAAAAAAATTCACCATTACAAAGCAAACCATTTTGCAAACGAAGATGACTTTTCAGAATATTTTGCATACAGTCGTTAGCAGAAGCATTATCCAAAGTCATAGAAAAAACTTTTTTCTCAATTTCCCAACCTTTCCAACTATTAAAGATGGTAGAAGCCAATTCTTCAACAATATATGGAGGTGGCAGACGAGAAAAACCAAATTTCTTGTTGCATAATTTCCAATTATCATCTACAAAGTGAGCAGTCAAATAGATAAATCCTTAGAAGTAGAAGCTATCCACAAATCAGAAGTCAAACAAATCCTATTTGGGATTTTAGCTATCAATTGTTTTCCTTTTCTTTAATATGAATTTTATGGACCTTAGAAGTAATTATTTTTCTAGAAATAACTGTAGCATATGGATTTAATGATTTAGCCTAAGCTCTAATCAAATAATATTCAACAGAAGAGAAAGGTAAATCATGCTTAATTATAGCTCGAGCAAGTATACCACGTGACAACTTAGGATCATATTTAGATGCCCTTACTTTTCCTTCATGATGAAGAAGCATTTGAAGCGGATTTGAAGACTTCATATTAATATGTTTACAATTTTCGACATGACGTCACAAATGAGAAGTTCCATAATTATTTCCACTGGATGATGCACCAACCTTAAACTCTATCGCACAACTATTACAAGGTGCTTGCTCAATCTAATTCTGTACTTCACCTACTCTCTTCAAATAAATTCAAACACATGAAATGTCTTTTCTTGCCCTTTTAGAACTATTGTCCTCACCACCCTCAATCTCAGATACACTGACATTAGCAACAGGTGGTGGAGAAGGATGCTCATTAGAAGTCCTTTCACTCCTCACATCCATATTTTCTCCACAATTCACAAAAGTCCCAAACTCAATCTCCTCATCCATTATCTAACTCATAAACATAATAAAAACTTTTAGAACAGAAGAATGTGTAACCACCAGTTAAAAAAAGAAAAAGAAAAATGCATGCAGCATTGCATTTTGCATTAAGCTAGCCATGGCATGCACGCACAAGAAGCATTTTCACAGGCTAATTTATAAAGGGTTCACTTTACAAATTAAATATTAATTGTCCAATTCATAACAAACATTTGGTATGTTGACCAGATATATATCCATCATCACCCTCAGATACTATTTATGGATAATATATAAAGTGTCATTTAATGAGTAAATAAGTTTTTTAAAAGAGATACTACTGATCAATAGTATACATATAAAATCAATCTTCCTACTCTCTTAGCTCTCCATGAAATAGCATACCATTACTCTGAATTTTAAGTGAGACTTCAAGTTCAACTGATGATTTAAAATTAGCTTATTTCATAATACCTTACTCACCATACAATCTTAATTCTCACTTTGAAATCAAACATTCATTATTCTAACAAATTTATGTCCATTATATGCTTATACCAAAATCCGTTTGATGATAGTAAGTAGGTTCTAATCTTAACTATATCTTCAATTTTTGCTTTATGAGACTCTGGAAGACATTTAATTATTTTTTTGCTTTAAAAAACTCTACTAGGAATTTTTTTTGCTAAACATACGAGAAGGTTCATCATATAAATATAGGATGGCAGATAAAGATTTCTACTTTTATTAATTTGATCTTTGTAAGGGTAAAATATATATATATATATAAATATATATATATATATGTATTTATATATTTTTATATATGTCTATATCAAATCCATAATGAATATCAAATTCACAACAAACCAATAGATTAGGTGAAAATTCAAAATTCACTAGATTAGCTACAATTCATATCTTTGTCTGATCTCTCTCTCGTACACATAACCATTTATCCAAAAAAAATTAAAAGACCCCATGACTAAGAATTCGAATGTAGAGCTCCAGCACAAACAAAAAAGATTAAAAAAAACAGAGGAAAAGAAACTTGCTTGCACACTCTAAACAATATGAAATCCCACAATAACAAAAACAAAATTGAGAAATAGAAGGGAGTCTGAGACATACCTGCAAATTTCGATCTTAAGGTTTGCAATCCTAATTTCACACAAAGACAGTAGCTTTGGGCAAGAACATTTCATGGAAAGGCTTCAAATAGTTAATTGCTCTTTCTTTCCGAGATGAGTGGAAGATCTGGGATTTTTTATGCTACTTTGATACTCGTTGCTGCCTTTAAGAAGTAATTCTTCTCCAGTTCTAGCTCAAGGTTTCCAGTTCTAGTCAGAGTGCTGTGCATTGCCTTTCTTCTTTGGTGCGACACAGTTATTGCTCTCTCTGGTCGAAGCTGCTGGTATTGCGACAGCAGCGCTAGGAAGAGGAGAGAGAGAGAGCTAGGATTTTCTTAGAAAGACTCACTTAGAGAGGGAAAGGGGATTTTCGAATGTAACTATGTATGTATGTGTGAAATTCGATTGGATTAGATTTAGGGCCATAAGCCTTAATTTTTTTGTTTTTTTTTTTTTTAAGAGACACTTTGGCCTAGTGGGCTAGCCCGGCCCTAGTTTGGCTCAACCTCCATTTGAGTGGGCTTCGCCCACGAAAGCCCAATTCTTAATGTGCTACCTATAAATCTTAACTTAGCTCAGCCCATATATATAGGGGTTCCATGGACCTAAGCCCTAATTGACAATCCTAGGTGAAATAGAACTATTTTTTTCCTGCTTTTAAAGCTTTCTATTTAGATTGAAGCAAATTATGCATGTTAACAGGCTAAAGTACTTTTATAAGAACCCATGACTTACCCTGACTTGTTTGAGACTCTTGAACTCCTCAATCTCATTCTTTTGTGTCTCATAAAACAGAACTAAAGAAAAAAAAAAAAAAAAAATTAAAAGCACAGAGGCATGACAAAAGATACCTTGGCATTCTGATCCAGGCTGTGTTATCTACAATATGCCTTGTGCTGTAGCTCTCCATCAACATTCCTGACTCTTGAGTTCCGGTTATTTAGATAGAGAAAAAATTCAGCTGTGAGAATAGATAGATACTTCTAATTTTTGGTCATTTAGATGAAAGCACGTATTTTGTTTAGATGACTTTTGGTTAATTAATTAAAAAATCATTAACTTTTATGCATTTCAATATTTTTAATTTGATAATCCTATTTGTGAATGTTTTGAGTTTCTTAATTAAGTTCCTCTCTTCCCCTCTTTTCCATTGGAACATCGTATTTCCCTTGAATCCTAATGTAATCTGGTTTAACAAATACTTCATATTCAAATTGAGTTTGCAGGATAATGATTAATCAGGTAATTTAATTTCTTAACCCAAAGTTGAAAATAGAAGGTAATGAAGCACGTGCAATTTCAAAGCATTTGCATTTATATTATAGAACATACTTATGCTACGATGTATCTGTGATGAAAAGTGTGGTTTTCTCTACATGTGTGTTTTACCAAGCTATAAATGTTATATGGACAAATGTTCATTGTTGTTTCATTAGTTAATTTTGATATGCATTCCAAGTTGTTGCTGAAAATGAACTTGCATTAAGTGTGGTTTTGTTTTTTTTTTTTTATCGTTTCAATAATTTGGAAACGACTCCAGACAACATGGATTTTTCCTAGTTTCTAAATCCGTTTCTACATATTTGGAAACTGATTTTTCATGTTTATAAACGGATTTTATCAGTTTCTAAAATTGACTTCTCTAATAGTGTTCATTTTGTGTAAAAAAGCTAAATCTACCATTAAACTACATGGTCAATATATGTTATTGCCTGTTACACATGCACCTTGGGAAGATGTTTCTATGGATTTTGTGCTCTGTTTACCTAGGTCTAGGACGGATAAGGATTCCATTCTTGTTTTTGTTGATAGATTTTCTAAATTGGCACACTTTATTGCTTGCTCTAAACATGATGATGCTCCTAATGTTGCTAATTTGTTCTTTAAAGAAGAGGTGAGATTGCATGGAGTCCATAGAACTATTGTTAGTGATAGGGATACAAAGTTTTTGATCTATTTTTGGAAGGTGTTTTGGGGAAAATTGGGAACTAAATTGTTGTTTTTCATTACTTGTCACCGACAAACGGATGGACAAACTAGGGTTGTGAATAGAAAACTTCGGATACTTTGTTGAGAGCCATAATAAAAAAGAATTTGGAATCTTGTGAAGCATGCTTATCTTTTATTGAATATGCTTATAATAGATTTGTGCATTCTTCTAATCATTTCTCTCAATTTGAATTGGTTTATGGTTTTAATCCTTTAACATCTCAAGATTTGACTCCTCTACCCTTGAATGAACTTCATTGTTCAAATGGAAAAAGGAAGGTGGATATGGTGAAGCAAATGCATGCAAAGGCTAGAGAAAACATTCAAATGCAAAATCAATTTTATGCCAAGCAACATAACAGGGATAGAAAGGAGATGAAGTTTGATGTTGGTGATTGGGTGTGCGTGCATTTTAGAAACGAAAGATTGCCTTGACTTTCACTACCAGAAATACGGTCATACGCGATCAAATGTTTTACTTTTGTTAGAGGACCACTGTAAATAGTCATTTTACACAAGTCACTATATATGTAAGTATATACCCCTTAACCCCTTTATATATAACCCATTTTATACGAGGAGTCCTAGTGTAATAACTATTTATACAACGGCTCATAATAAATAACACATAATAAACAACGGCTCCTAAGTCATCGTATATATCCTTACCATATATGACGATGGGTAGCAAATAATAACATTTAGACTACAATTTATCCTATTTATTGCATTATATATGATGACCCAAGAGTCATTGTATGTACAAGTCATATAAATAAAGCAAATAATATAATTTTTTAGGAATTTAAAAATCAAGGTTACAACTAATATATTGTTGTATCCTTTTTTTAAAATAATAATAATAATAGTAATAATTAATGAGGGTTTATTCATTAAATAATTTTCTTGGAATATATTCAT
>JAOXNR010053099.1:0-14939 GCA_028571225.1 Parsonsia alboflavescens
ATTAAGAGTGACGTTTGACAATATCAAAGTATGCAATCTTTCATGTAGGAATCTCTGATGACCTCAAGTCAAAAGATCAGACATAATTATCACAACAAAATCACTCATGACATTCATATAACAATCCATGAAGTGATTTCATGGAGGGTCAATCCTATACACAATACTCTACGTGTACCTATGTGATGATTTGATATTTCATATCCATGATTGCTGTTGTCAATCAGCACATACTAGTCTCAACATGTAATTTATATCCTAATCTCAATAACATTTGACTAGGGACGTTTTCAGAATAGAAATAAACTATTCTAAGGACATTACATAATTTATTTAATGAACCGTAGATATAAAAGTAAATTATATAATGATATAAAGAGCATCATGATACAAAGTAGTGGGAACTAAGTAAAATCATCATATGTTCTTAGGGCATATCTGACACGTTTTCCCTGCAATCGCTTAGACCAGCGTGGACTCCCTAGCTTGGGCTTGATCGGTGTGGCTTGCTGATCCAAACCGTCCTGTTCATCTTGGTTGATGTCCTCATCACACCCTACCCACGATAATACACTCTTAGCGATTACTTTTTTCAATGTATTATTATTTAGGTAATTAAAAAGATTATACCAAATTATTAATTTGATTTTTAATTTTTTCCCTTATCTTTTATCTCTTTTTTTTAATTAGCTGCTTTAATCATCATTGGTCATTAAATGGAAATTCTATACAAATAAATAGGTTTCCTATAGGTTTTACTATATATATGCATGAGGATATGAGATTATTTCATATGATAGTAAAAATAAATAATGGCATGGTAGTAATATCATTTGTTGTGAATGTGTTTATGTTTTTTTATATTTTTAGTTGAATTGTTCACAATAAAACTTGATTAAGTTTATCTTCCCTATTGCTATACATGTAATAAAATCAAACTTTATTGAACTACGAGCCAAGACTAAAGGTATACTCTGGGATGCCAAAGAGCCACCAAGTATTGAACTGAAATTTACACTATTTTGGATAACATTCAGTGCATTTAGACAACTTATTAACTTTTTCTTCTCTCTTTCGTTTTATTTTTTAATTTATTTCAAATCTAAGCAAGTAATTTACAATTCCACAAGAGAGATAATTTTGCTTTAATTTTTATAGATCAAGGAGGGGGAAAACAAGAGTATTTTAAATTAAAAGAAAAAAAAATGAAAGAACAAAACTGTGGAAGAATGGGGTTTGGGTGAAGTGTTAGGGGGTGAGGGTAAAGTGGTGGGTTTGAAAATGATTTTTTTTTTTTTTTTGAAAAAAAAGGGAGGCAAAAAAGAAAAGAAAAGAAAAGTAAAAAGGAAAGAAAAAAAGGGGAAGAGAGAGAGAGGGTGAAATATAAGATGAAAGAAATAAAAAATGAAAGAGAAATATGAAGAGATGATTAAAAAGTGTAAGTATGAAAATTGGAGTGTTGGAATCTTTTTTTATAAGCTACTTTTATAACTTAAAGAAAAACCCAAATAAAAATGAGGAAAAAAAGGAAAAAAGGAAAGAAAAAAGAGAAAAACAATTATGAAACAAAAAAAATAGGGAAAAAATGTGAAATATAAGAAGAAGAAAAAAAATGAAAGAAAAATGTAAAGAAATGATTAAAAAGAGTAAGTATGAAAATTTAGAGTGTTTGAGTGTTTATTTATTGGACTTAGTTTTTAGCTTAAAATGTTACTAAAATGAAAGTGTTCCTTTTTTTTATTATTATTAAAAAGAAAGAAAGCAAGCCAGGAAAAAGAGAAAAAAAAGGTGAAATGTAAGAAGAAAAAAAAAAATGAAAGAGAAATAATAGGAAATAATTAAAAAGGGTAAGCATGAAAATTGAAGGGTTGGAGTATTTTTTTTATAAGCTACTTTGTAATTTAAAGATTAAGTAAAATATGTTAAATGAGTAATCATGATTATTAATAGTTAAAACAATTATAATTCATAACTTAAATAATTTGACTGTAAATGTATGTGATTTAATTTATTGTTAATTTAAATGAGTACTTGAGTACTCATTTTGCCACCTCTTCTTCTTCTTTCTCATTTCTTCACCTCCTTTGTAACACCGTCCCTCTCAAGCCTAACCCTGCTATGCTCCAATAGGCATGTGAAGTTTCTTGAGGGATATCGAACTTACATGACTAGAGAGAGAGTGAATAAGGTGGGGTATGTACAATAGCTAAAAAAAATTTTCCAACTCGAATAACAAAATCATAACCTAATGAATAATTAATAGGTAAATAGGTCAAAATTCATTACAATATAAGGATGTCTTTACTATCATCCTAGATACAAAAGGGTTAGTCTAATATCCATTATATATAATCCAACTAAACTTAATGATTACATCCACATGAAAATAAAAGTCACTACTTACTATGAACTAATCTTTTCTATTTGCGGAATTGCATCAAAGATGAGCTATGAAAGTAGACATACAGATCATCTATGAGTTACTCGATTCCATTCCAAAATTTGCAAGGAAGACACTATCACAATTAAGTGAGCCAACGTTCACGAAGTAATCCTTGCCACGCTAGAGAATATCAGCTCAAAAGTATCATCTCAAATAAGAGTGAATAATTCAAATAATTTAAACATAAAAAAGGTAATTTCCATACAATTCAAGTAATTTCCATTTTGTCAAGAATTGCAAACTTAGTGGTAAGCAACAACACTTGGAATCGGGAGGTCTCGAGTTCTAGACATGCAGAGATAGGTGGGTTGCCACTGTTGATCCGCGAGGGGAGGGATGGGTGTAAAAAAAGAAACTTAAAAAAAAAGGTAATTTCCATTTGAAGAGAATTTTAAATCTCAAACGAATTCATGTGTCAAGATAAATTCATATAACAAGGGACAAGTACCAGCCTTATCACTCCAATTGCACGTACATGACTTTTCTATAGTGCACCGAAACAAGACAAAATATGAATATTCCTCAGGTACCATCAGCATCAGACGATGAGCCCTACATCATGTTAATCCTGTTAACATGCATTTATGAATTCACATTTTCAAATTTAACGGAGTCGTTGCTCGAGGTTCATCAGCTCAATGCTTTCCTGTCCCATGCTTTTACTCAGTGCCAACCTTTTGGCCAGAACAAGTTTAAGTAACTAGGTTATTTTTTCACAATACCATATCTTGTTAACTATCCTTGTCTTATCATATTGGATTCCATATCCCAGGATTCATGTTGGAGTCATCCTTGACATGACTTGATTTAAATTCAAGGCTCTTTAGGATCTTCATTCATGTAATCCAGAAATTTCATAAATCTCTTTTCTTAGAGCTCTTGTAAAAAGTGAGTTTGATTTTCTTGAATTTTGACTAGGAAGCCCTCATGAAGTTTGTAAACCTCATATACAGGGGGGAAAAAATGGAAGTATATTTAATAAAATTCTTGGAGTTGAATTCTTGGCCTCAAAAATCTTTTGCAAGGAAGGTAAAATTTGAAATAAGAGGGAGTACAAGGTTTTATAATAATTCATAAGAAACTTTACTCAAAATCATGTTTTCTAGGAATGCTGGTGATTTGAGCCTGTAAGGAAATTCATACCTTAAGAAGTTTGCTTTGAATGGTTTACCTATATTCACAATAGATATAAAGGTATGTAAATATGACTCGAGGTTTTCCAAAGGATTTGGTAGGGAATTTTGTTCCATCAAAATCCTATCTAAAATTCTATGTTTTGCTTTTCAAATGTCCTTAGGAATGTATACTTATATATACATATATGTTGTGTCTGAAAATAGTCTTGTATGATCATATATTCCTACATTTAAGATATGAAATCCTAAGAAACTTTGTACCAAAACTTTCTTATGTAGGTTATACGCAAACTTGAGATTCTATATAAATTAAATTAGGTCATATGCAAACTTGATGGATTATTTTCTATTTCTAATCAACACATTGTGCAAGAAATTCATGACTTTCCTAAGCTGGATGGGGGACCAAATAAATATGTCTAGACATTACCTTCTTCAGGTAAAGTTTCCATATCATCTTGCTTGACTTTTATGGCTGGCTTCAAGGATGAAGGAGAGTCAAATAGCAAGTGTTGGCAAAAATTCACTCCACTGTCTTAGCTAGTATGTATGTAGCGATGATTGAATTGTTATTTATCTGTTCATCGTTTGAGACTCTACATAAGGATTGAAAGGCAGGATAGCTTTCAAGCTGTTTTAGTGAGAGGTTCCCATCTTCATAAAAAAAGGTACTCTCTTGAGCTCACGAGCATCTAACTTAGCTTGAGGCTTAAGCTCTTGGACTCGAGCATGCAATTGTCTCTCTAATTTGCCCAGTTCATCATTTTTATCTGATACCTAATTGTTGATGCCGATTATCCTTTTATCCTCTTGCATGTTCTCAGCTATGGCTTTCTTAGCTTTGGCCAGGATTTTATTTGACGTGAGCAATGAAGCATTAGCTCTCTCCTAAACAATTGCGAGCTCTTTATTTTCTTTCTCCAACCTGGCATTGGCATCTTGGAGATCGTTGATCAGGACAGAAAGTTCTTGGCCTTTTCTCTCCTTCTCTTCTTTTCTTCTCGGTCTCTCTCCCATGAAGACATGGCCTTAAAAGAAAGAGAAGGAATTAAAACAGGAAGAACAAGTTAGCACATAACAAGCTCTCTAAGGCATTGATAAGAATTTCAAAGGAAGAAGCCAACCTACAGCGGATTGTAGAGAAGTAGCATAACGATCCAACTCATCATTAGTGAGCTGCTTGCAAATCCTTTTGTCTACAGGGGGAGTACACTCTATCAAAAGGAATGTGCATGTGGCCATTGGAATAAAGAATCTATGGACTCCAGAGGGACATCAAGAAGCTACCTTTTGACCTCCTCCTCAGACTGGGAAGTCAAAGCAAGCTTAATAAGCCTTTTTATGGTCTAAGTGACCTCTGCAATAGTGCAGCCACCGAAGTCTATCTCCTGAGAGGAGGTCGTTGAGCCTTTGCTTTTAGAAGTATCAGCTGCTTTCCAGTTTTGCTAGCTGGAGTTGGAGGATAAGTAGTCACAGTTTCAATCAAATTAACGGTTTTCGTAGGTCGTGGGGGACTACTTTCCTATAGCAGCCTCATCTCGGCTCCTTTTGGTAGCAAATCTTGTCTTGAGGGACAGCGAAACCTTCTTTGATTTTGATGGAGGATTAGAAACCCTAGGACCTCTTGACCTGAGGAGAATTACTGGTAGAGGCCCCTTACTGCAACTGTTGGGATCCAGCCTGTGGTTCTTCTTGTTGGGGCTCATCAGGCCAAGTGGTAGACCACACAGTCCATATAGCTATCAAGAAAAAGGAAAGTAGAAACAGTTAAAACTGACAACCTATTTACAAAGTAAAACAAGACATGCAAAAAGTAGAAACACATGTGCCTACCAGAAGGAGGGATGCCCTTAGAATCCCTAAGCATTGGGAGATCACGATATATAGATCTTCCTAGTCCAGCACAAAGAAAGAATGGTTCTGAGTGGGCAAAGTGGAGCCTATTCTCAAGAAATTTGACTCAACAAGCTCGGTGAAGAAAACCCTAGAGTCTTCAAGCTCATTGGTAAGAAAAGGGAGGTCATTTAAGAAATTCATACTGAGGTTCCATTCTAGATAAGGCTCCCCTCTAATGAAATTAATCCGAAGTTTGGCATGAAAGAAAAAGGTTTTCCAGGAACCTTCAAAAGACTGAAAGGGGCCTACGAGCTTGCGTCACAAGTTGAATTGAAGGTATCCTAGACCAGACTTGTCAGGGGTTTTAGAAATACCTAACTTAAAAAAGCATGAGAAAAGTTGCAAACAGACAAGAACCTGGTATAGATGGTAGGTCGCTATAAAGGCAATAACCGATCTAACGATATTAGGAGATAGTTGGGCTACAGGAATTCTCCAAAAGTATGCTATAACAATGAAAAGGGGATGAATGGTGGCCAGAATAATTCCTCCTCTAAGGTTGATCTCGTGAAGAACAATATAGCCCTCTCGGTTTTCATTAGGGCCTTCATTAGATTCTAGGATCAAAAAATCTTCCTTTTTTAGACTCGTTTTTTTACAATCGTCATCTATCTTTTTAAAATCAATTTCAGGCCTATGATCAAAAACTTCTTAAGTGGGAAGGGTCATATTCATTCCTATTGATTTTGGGGGCAATCATAGTAATCGGAGGTACATAATACATATCATTGTTGGATGTGCAAACGTAGGTAGCTACGACAACTCTAAGTGAAGAATCAGAGGAGGTCCTAGATGAAGAAGTGGAATTTTTAGGGGCACAAGAACTAGCGGACCTAGAAGAAGACATGATTTCATTGAAAAGAAAAAGAAATTGTTAAAAGTTCATAGAAGAAGACTCACTGATTAAAGTTGGAAGTTTTCTTGATGAAGAAATTAGAAGAAGCGAATTTTCTTTGAGCATCAAAAAAGGAAAAGCTAAAGCAGGAGAACCTTGAAATTCCAAGTTAGGGTTTTGTTTGTAGGAGAAAATTTTGATTGCAGAAGAAGATTTGGTAAAGTCCAAATTCTTCTAAGTGTTTCTATTTATATGAAACCAAAAACCCATTAAGTTGCCAATAGAAATGTTCCTTGGGAAAAGGATTAATCACTAAAACTAATGGGACATAAAAGTAGCCGTTACAAAAACGATTCTACTTTTCGGACCTCGGTAGCTCAGGGACTCAAGTTTAGGTGTCACAACCTTGCAGCTTGCTGAACCTAAAGAGGGGTGATGATGCTTAAAATGGGCATGGCTTGAATAACCCAACTTGAATACTTTTTGAACCAGCTCTACTTCATTAAACAATATTGGAGACTTGTTAGGTCAACAAGTAACATCATCTTAAGAGCTTAGGGGAGGTCTCCTACGAAACGACCTTCGATCTAGTGAGCTTTGACCTATCTCAAGGATCAACCATATCGCCATTTGCCAAGCACAACCTAGTTTGAACCATAGTGACCTCTGACTTGCCATCCACAACCTCTGAGCAAGCTTCCTAAGACACTCAAGGTCTCTGAGAAGATTGTAGCATGAGTCAAAGGTCTTAACTGAGCCCGTGGAGCTTCTCTGAGAAACATGCTTGGTGAAAATACTTGAAATATAATGTGATTCTTGAATAGAGGAAGGTTTTTAGGGTTCATGTTCTTCAAGACCCACTAACAAAATAGTAAGATTCATCATAAAGTTCAAGGATAATTAGATTGACCTTTGTAGGAAATCTACAACAACCAATCTCTTGATTTGGTAGATTAATCAATACCTTAACCCAAAGTAATTGATTCCCCTAAGTGCAGTCATCTAAGAACCCTAAGAAAAGCTCATAAGAACACACCAAAAAGATCAAGTTTGATCTTCAAAATTCATCACTCAAAGTGATTACATGTTTGTAATAATTATGAAGAAAATAAATCTTTATAGTCTAACAACTAAGAAGCTCCAATATAAGTCTTAAAATTTTCAAAGGACATTAATAACATTTTAAACTAGTTCAAAAAAAAAAAAGAAAAGTCAATAAAAATCAAATCAAACCATCAAAATAGAGTTAAAATAGAACTAGGATCAAATCTGAAACTTCAGGGACCAAACAGGGCAAAATGCACCAATGCAGATGTACCAACGGTCCTAGGACCGGAACTTCTCTAAAAAGGCCTCCAATTGAAGCCAACAACAGGTGCAAGCAACAGTGAAAGGCTCAAGTTCAACCAATGCAAGCTTGTGAATTAACCTGCACCTGTAATTGTGAACAGGTGAAACCTAAACCAAATCTAACACTTAAATTTGCATCGAAACTTGGATTTCTTTCTTGCTTCATCACTCTCAGTCACATGCTATGGAAGCAAGCTACAGAATCAATCAAGAAAGATACTCAAGTTGAATTCAATTCAGTGGAATAGGTACAAACTAAAGAGGTTGCTCACTTTAATCGAAGGTAGCTGGAATTCTCACTATACAACAAAATGCAAGTAACTCAATCGAAGTTCATTCGGTGTAGGATTGGTATAGGAATTGTACCAAAGAAGCAGCTACATTTTTCTCAATCGAATTCATTCACTGCCAAAGTGATGCTTGGACCGGTGAAGATAAAATTGACCAAACAAGTAGCTGATCGCTTGATATTCTAGCTTATTTTTAATCTTGTTTCAATATTATTCTTTGATTCTTCTTTATTGGCTTCTTCCACTTGATTTTTAGAACCTTCTTGATGTGTTTACAAGCCTCTTTCACTAATTTCTTCAAGCCTAAACTTAAAGTACAAATCTTTGTACGTAAGTCTCCAATCTTCCATAAGGTCACTTCCAAAGAATACATCAAACTCTTCCATTCTTTGAGCCATTTCAACCAAGTCTTTTGTCATCTTTGAAGTGTCATTGATCATCATTGGAATATCATTCTTGTATTTGAAATATAATTCCTTTAACTAGGGCATCATGGCATAATACATGTCTTCCAACAAGCCCTCATTAGAAAGAACAACTCCAGGACATCCCTTCTACTCATGTTTCCTTCCTTGAATCTTCTCTTCATTGAACTCCTCCATGAATGTCTTCCTTGATGATTCCATTAATGATATGATTGATCCTTGGTATCCATCATTTCTCAATAAGGAAATTCCATGATTTTAACAGCAATTAGCTGGATCTTGTCCCACGATTGTTGCAATTTGCCTAGTTTCACATGATTGAAATCTACTCAAATAAGGTAACTTCAATAAAAAGTTGGATTACAATTTTGATATAAACAATCTGATCACACACGATCAACAGAAGTGAATTCAATATATCTTTCTTTTCTATGTGAATTAACTTAGGCATTGGAGTTATCCTCAACCCACTATGGTGATCTAATCTGGTTGTTCTTGCAGGCATCATTGATAGTCAGGGTTACCTGAGCTCCATCAAACACATAAAGAACTTCTTCTAAGCATATCATCTTGGGCTTCATGAACTTTGAATCTAAGAATCATAAGAAGAAAGAAAAACCATACTTTCATGTTGTTATCTAAGTCATGAAGCTTCAACACTTCAACTAAAGTAAACTTCTCAACATAACATGATTCATCACAACTTCTCAACAAGCATTTATTCTCAACAGTCATGATTTTTTTCTCATATGAAGCACAACTCAAACAAGACAATCTTAGAATCAACAATATATGCATATTAGACCACAAAGATATAAGTTTCTATCAAGAACTGTTACGTCAAAGATCCATAATCTGATTATCAAAGACAAACTTCGAAAGTCTATTCAAATATGATTCAAAGATGTGCTTCTTCGTGCAATTCAAATTATAAGAATGTATTCCCAACCTATTTTCATGAAACTCAATGGCTAACAAATCATATATAGAATTCATAATCATAAACAAAGTATCTCCTACAAAGAATCAATATGCTTATAGAATTCAACATAATCAATTTGTCTCGAAACATTAATCACTTAATCACAAGCATGCTCCTTTACAAATGATGCCCTAACAAGCTTAAGATCTAGCATTTCATTTCTACAACTACACTCATTCACATATGACTCCTTCATAAACTCAAAATCCATAAAAGCTTTAACAAGACTTAGAGAAGTATAAGACATACTTTCTATGAACAAGGAATCATTATGCTCAAGAATTTTAAAAATTGTATTTTGCTTATAAACATCAATAGTATTTCTACAATTATACTTTAACATAGAAAACAGTCTTTCATGCTCAAAATTCAACATTCTATCACCAAGTGTAGATAATAGAGTGTAATACTTCAGTAGGTGTGTCAGGTTTCTTTTATGGTACCGAACTTACTTGACCAGAGGTAGAGTCTAGTACAAAGGCATAAGAAATTCAAGAGTTCAAAACTACAAAATCATAGCTTACTTTATAACTAGAAAAAAAAAACAAATGTCAAATATGTCGAGTTCAGAAATATGTCCCTATCATGATCTCCAAATATGAACATAAAGTAGATGTCTAATATATGTAACCTATCTGGAAACACAACAACATTCATAATCGAACAAGTTCACTAGATGTTCCAGTCTACTTCATTCTTTTTGAAAAAAGAGTACGTCCGAATTTCGTCATGATTGTGGACATTTAGATCATCTATCGATATCTTGGTTCCTTCTTATAGTTTGTAAAAGAAAGAAATTGTCACAACTACGTGAGCCAAAAGCTTAGTGAGTAATCCTTGCCATGCCAGAGAATAATAAAATTATCAAATGCATATTCAGACTGTAAAACGAAAGCTCAAAGATTCAAAACATTTAGTCTGGAAGAAAACAAGTAATTGTCATCAATTAAGATAAAATCCGGACAATTTAAACATTTTAAGCCACCATCCTTATTTCACCATTGCATGATCATGACTAACCATCTTTATACACCTTAACTAAATTTGGTGCGATTATCTCTGGGTACCATCGGCGTCATACAGAGAACCAATCAAGCTATTGAACCTCTCAAACATCTTGAGAAGGAACCCTTATTTATATTTAATCAGGGTTGTGCCCATGGCCACGTCAGCCCTGTGCTTTCCCGTCCCTTGCAGGTTCCCAAATTAACTTTCTGGCTAGATCACATATTTAAGATTCTAGGACTATATCATTAGAATGGGTGAGAGGTCGGATGACTGAGTCGATTACCATATCTATTAGTTGTAATAATCTCAACCTATTGCAATTCATATTGGAGTCATCCTGGACATGACCTGATTCCATACTAAGGCTCCCATGGAGCATTAATCACTGAATTCAAAAGGTGTGGAATAAATACTTTGTTTGATTCAGCACTTTTCCAACGGTGAGTTTCACGTGCTAGAAATAGGACTGGGAAGCCCATACAATGTCTGAAAGTTTCAAATCTCGAAAATGAAGAATTCATGATAAAAATTTCCTTGGAGTTTGATTTATAACCTTAAAATCCTTCCTTTTAAGGAATCTTTTCACAATTATTGCTAAAATAACTTTTTCAACGTGTTGCGACAATGCGTTTAGATGCAATCTGCTCAAAGGAAGACTTTCTAGTCAAAGAAGATATTCCACAATATTTTGGAGAACAAGTTTGTCATGCATTTTTCTTGAAGGGTTGTACAAGATATGAAAAGCTGGAACAGTTGTAATAGGAGCGTGTGTTACCTCTTCAAAAAGCAACTTGGTTCAAAATTGAAGGGCTGCAATTCTAGAACATATTAGAAGAAGTCAAAGACATAAAAGGTGGAGTACTCAGAATATTGAAGTGTGGAGAGATAAATTGGTCTGAGTCTAGTGAGAGAAATTCTGAGTTGCATATTGCTTACAACATAGAGCTTGGTTCAAGCAATTTATTCTTCAGAAATTATTAAAGCTTTTCAAATGGGGATTACATTCCTCTCAAGAAGATCATAAGATCGAATATTCATTCTCTATCTGATCAAGATTGTCTACAAATCCGGAGGAGAGAAATTTGAAGAAGGTATTACAACTTCTGTGAAAATTGTATCTTCGAAAGCTAGAGGAAAAAATTGAATTTGAAGAAAAGTTAGCTGTTGATTTCCTTGTGGCATGGAAATTCATGTAAGATTGAAACTAATCATCAATCTCAAGTAGGTTGGGGTTTATTGCACAAACTCTTTTGTAATTCTCGTCAAGAAACTAGTGTTGGTTGCATTAGAGTTTCTTATTGTAATAAGAATTATAAAAGAACATAATCTGGGTGAGGGCCTCGCAGAGTAGGCAAGGAGTTGGCCGAACTAGTTAACAAACGTGCTTGTGTCTTCATCTTTAATTTCCATCTATTTGATTCTATTTGATTGAGTTACAATATTCCATGCCATTACAACACGAATAGACAAAGTATTGCACACACAATCATAGTTATTTCAATTGGTATCAGAGCTTTCGTCATAACTAAAAGTGCAAACACAACTATGAAATCGTGGTTTTAAGATTGTGTTCAAGATGTGTACACCCAAGGAAAGCTAATCATCCAGTAGACCTCCACTTCTTGATAAAGGTAACTATCTTTTCTAGAAATCTAGAATGAGTTTACTTTCATGCACAAGCTGAATATGCTTACACTGTACCTACTGTTATTGATGATTCTGTTCCTTAGCCAATTGAGAAATGGTTAGAATTTGAATTGAAAATATTGATGGGAAATTCTAAGGCATTAAATGCTATATTTGGTGCTCTAAATTCTAATCAATTTCGCCACATTTCTCAATGTGAATCTACAAAGTTGGCATGGGATATTCTGAAGACTATTTATGAAGGACTTGATCCGGTTAAAACGTCAAAGCTGCAACGACCTGACAAAAAGTTTGAACAATTGCGTATACTGGAAGAAGACACCGTGCGCAATTTCCCAGCAAACTGGAGGACTTGGCAAACCAGGCGTATGTTCTCGGTGAACCTAGGTCAGAAAACAAACAAGTAAAGAAGATCTTGAGATCTTTAAAAAGGCGATAACAGCCATTAAAGAGGCTAAAGATATTTCCAAGATGCATCTAGATGAGTTGATTGGTTCTTTGCAAACCTATGAGATAAATCATTTTGACAATAAGAAGAGCAAAGGTATTGCACTTAAAGCCGATGTTGCATCTTCAGACGATTCTGATTCAAATGATGATTCGATAGCATTGATAACCAGGAAGTTCAAGAAGTTTCTTATGAAGAAGAATCTCAATCTAAAGAAGTTAAACAAAGATTCACTCAAGGCAAATCCCATAAAGAAGTCCAAGAATCTGGAAACCAAGCCTATTCAACAAGATGAAGATAAGAAGGATCCAAGAGATTCAGATCAATACGATGGATGTAAGGGCCATGGTCACTACAATGTTGAATGTGCTAGCATTCTCAAAAAGAAAAGAATGAAAAGTCCAACAATATAACCTTGAGTGACAGCAATGAAGATAATGAAGGAAGTGACAAAAATGATGAGGTAAGTAATTTAGTTGCATTTACTACCAAAGTTACAATTGATGAGTCAGTTGAAGTTCAAAATAATGCTAATGGAGATAGTGAAGATGTTAATTCTGAGACTTAGAAGATGAATCATTGCAAGAAATTTGTGATCAACTGTGTGATCAATGGACTCATTTGTCAAAGAAGTGTTTGTCACTCAAGAATAATCATAAAGTTGTAATTGCTGAGACAGATACACTAAAGGCAGAAGTTGCAAGACTACAACCATCTATGACAGAATAACAAGAGAAGTTTGATATTATTGAAAGTAAAGTAAAAAATGTTGAAACACAAATTTACAAGGTGAATACCGGAAAAATCAAGCTTTAAGAAGCTTTGTCATTTGGTACACCACATGGTGATAGGACTGGTGTTGGATATCATGTGGCAACCTCCTCAGTTACAAGTCTTCCTAATGTGATAACATGCGAGAGAGTAACAACTACGCAGACACGAAGGAAGTCCCTACCAACCTACTTTTACTATGGTAAAATTGGTCGTATTAGAAGGAAATGGTACAGCAGAAGGTATCAAAGTTCTAACAGAATGAAAGGAAAATGGATATGGGTCAAGAAGAAGACAAATAAAGCCCTAGTTGTACATTATGCTTTTAAAGCTTGTATTGAAAACATTTAGTACATGGATACCGGACCCTCTCTTCATATGATTGGGAATAAGGAGTTTCTTTCGGACTTTGTGTTAAACACATCTAGTTTTGTTACACTTGGTGATGGAATAGAAAGAAAGTTGCAGGTTTTGGGAACTTAAAGTTTGTTGGGTTACCAACTCTTTATAATGTTCTATGTGTTGAAGGATTGAAGACAAATCTCCTAAGAACTGTGTGATTAGTGTTACAACGTGAGGTTTTATCGCAACTACTATCGTGTTTTAGATAAGGATTACAAAGGCTTTTTGAAAGGAGTTAGAACAGCTGGCAACTGTTATCAAGCAGAGCTTTCCCCACTATGTATGTTGAGTAAACCTAAAGAAACGGAGATTTGACTTATTCTATAGCTTTATTTCTAACTTCTTCAAGCAGGTCCAAATTTTCCCTTCATTGTATTCAGCATGTCTCAAAGATTGCATTCCAATTTCCGATTGGGATTACTACTTCTGAGCCAAAGCATAGGCTAAAAGGTGTTTCTCCATTATCCTTTCTTGGTGTAGTTCTATAAGCCAATAATATCTTGGAATTTCCTCTGGCCTTGAAGGTTTCCGACCTTCTTTCTCGAGCTCGACAATCATTTTCTTGAGACCTTCTAATATTGTCTTATTAGTAATTTCAGCAAGGCTATTGGCCTGAGGATGAGCCACTAAGGTGAGCCTTTGCCCTATATTTAAATTTTCATGGAATGTTTTGATAGATTCACCTACAAATTGCCTTCCATTGTCTGAGATGATAGCTCACAGAATTCTAAATCTGCATATAATGTTCCTCCATACCAAGGATTGTACTTTCGGTGAAGAGATTACAATCATAGGCTCTGCTTCAACCTGTCTAGTGAAGTATTTCACAACTACTATTCAGAATTGAACACTCCTCACTCCCCTAGGAAAAGGGCCTACTATTTCAATTCCCCAAAATATCAAAAGGAACTGAAGACCTGATAGATTGATACCTTGTTAGGGATACATGTGATATGTTTTTATGTAGTTGACAACTTTTATAATTCGAAATGTTTCTCTCTATGTTTGATACCATACAAGGCCAATAATATCCAGTTCGTAATATGTTCTTTGCCATAGTTTTAGCTACTACATGTGATCCACATATGCCACTGTGTACTTCTTCAATGACATATTCTCCTTCTCCCTTTCCCAAGAATTTAAGTAATGGCCAAGTATGTTGACCGTGTGTCGTAACATGAACAAATTAAACCTATCTACCAAAACTAATACAGTTAGGGCAAGTAGAATCGAACCCACAAGGAATTGAATCTCAGTTTAAATAAAACCAATTAATAAGTAACAAAAAGGGGGAATCTTTAAAAGA
>JAOXNR010053100.1:0-14935 GCA_028571225.1 Parsonsia alboflavescens
GGAAACAATGCCATATGAGAAAAAAATATCCACTCACAGAACGGTTATTTTCCTTCAGACCCTTTAACCGACCAATGAAATCCAGGTGTAAGGTGTCCCTTCACAGAGCAAAGTCAACGCAATAGATGTAACTGTTGAAAAAGAATGAGGAGAACAAAAAACATAGGCATATCTTGCAAGAACAAAACATTTAAAGAATGGTAATAACATGTGTCCCAACCGGACAAATAATTTTCCCTTTCTCTAGAAGTTGTAACTTCCTACCAGAATCCAAATGCAAGTTCGCTTTTTAATGTAACTGCTGCAGTTCATCAATTTTTAATCAGGAGGTAGTCATGAGTAGAATTCAAGCAGCAGGTGTCAATTTCAGACAAAGTTTCCAAAATACAAATACAAAGATGTTAATTTTGGTTTAAGTCCAACAAAAAGGTCCATATCCTTAACATCTGGAACTTTAGAAACAAATGAACATTACCTTGGAATTTCCATAACAAAGTTCCATCTTGTCCCAACTAGAAATTCTTCTCTGTTCATTACAATAGTTTTGCACTCACAATCACAACCCTATACAACAAACCTTCATGAAGTGATGGAAGAATTGTATATTGCTTAATCCAGGAACCACTAAAATTTGTTCAAATATATTGCTTTAGAAGTAAGACTTTTCCTTCCCATTTGGAAGTCTATAATATAAACTACAAGTTGGTAAATCACACACAAATCGCAAGCATTTAGACCAACACTTGCAGCACAATTCAGGGAATCTGACGGGAAATGAATGAAAATGCTGCTATTTCAAAAGTAGATACACAAGGAAACATTCAGCAAGTATAAAAAGAAAAGGAAGAACAGATAATAGACAAGGAAACACGGATAAACATTTTAAACCAAACCCAAAAAAAAAAGAAGAAGAAAAGCACAGATTCACTTACCCGCAAAAAACCGATGGTCAGGGGCCGTCACTCCGATGTTCTTCTCCGGCAAAGCGAACCGAAGCCTTCAACCGCCGGCGCTGCTTAATTTAAGCCTTTCGGAATTCAACACTGCAAACCCTAGTCCAGCACTTCAGCCTTTCAGAAGCCGCACCTGTTGTCTGCAACTTCTGGCCTACACCGAGACGTCGAGGAAACAGCTGGGATTTCCGAAATGTTGTCTGCTGGAATTTCCGGTTTGTCATCTGTCCAAACGGCTTCTGCGATGGTTTTGAGGAAAGGGAATACAATCGCCATTAGAGAGACACAAAAGGCTCTGCAAAATTTTTGGGCAGAAATAAAAAATGACGTAGTTTTGAAGGCTTCAATTTGGCTCAAAACGACGTCGTTCTATTTGGGCAGATGTTGAGTCCATTTCCCTCAGTCACGCCGTTTCCTTTCGCGTGCATTAGGGACCGCGACGGCGCTGTCCATAGACCTGCCCTATATATATATATATATATATATATTTATAAAATTAAATATTTCCTTAAAATAAATATATTGATAAAAAAGCACAAAATCTTTAATTATACATTATATTATACATAATTAAAATTTAAAAATACTTAATTCGTAAGTAGAAGATACCAAGCCATCCTTGGTACTAGGATCTTTTAAAAGTTTGAATTTAACTCAATTTAATTAAGTTTGAAACTTGACTTGTTTGTTAAATGAATTAAACTAAGATGAGTTATATATATATTTAATATGTTTTATTTATATACCATATTAATTTTTTAAAAAACAATTACATTTAAATGTAAATATAATATATTTTGTCTTATGATTATTTATTTCATTTCGTGTCAAAAATATTTTAAATTTTGAAATATAACAAAATATAAAATTTAATTTAATTATTATTATTTTTAATCTTAAACGTGCTCGAAACCTTAAACTGGTTGAGCCCGAACCTTGAGCATATGGGCCCTGATCTTTTACAGCGCAGTTCAAAATGAGCTTCAATATCCTCGTGTCTTCTCAAAATTACCCCTTATTTGTGCTTTCGAATTGTGCTCAAATCCCATTTTGCTCAAGGCCCCCAGTAGTGTTTCTAGAGTGATTCTTGTTCCTACAGCAAAAGGTTGGTTGTTGTGAAAGATCCCTCCGATTGGTTATTGGTAGGTGAAAAGATTTTACTTGTTTTCATCTGTATTTCCTATCAGATTTTCTTTTCTTCTATTTCGATGAATCTATCAGATTTTGCTGTGGATTTTCTCTTTTGTATTTTAGGATTGTTTTTCTCCTCCTCCTCCGCGGTTATACTAATTGTTTCTTTTTACTCTTTTCTTCTGTGCTTTCATTCCCATGGCCTGCATTTTGCAATTCCATCGGTTTCTCGGGTTGGAGGTATTGTCTTTAATTTGGGTGTTTTGATTCTTTTTTTGGGGGGTCTTTTTTGTAGTTGTTTTTCGACAGTATAATGTTTAATTTGGCTTCTTTTGTGCATTTTCCGACTTTCTTTTTGGCTTAGGGTATGTATTTTGAGTTTCTACTCCATTGTCTTCTTGGTTTTTTTCTAAATAGTAATCTGTTTCCATCACTATACGACCCAATGGAGCTACTTTCTTAATAAAGCATTGGCTTCTTCTATCAATAAGACGAGTGGAGGTATACCCATTAATTTTAATCCTAGGTTATGATCAGAGGGAAAGGCTTAGAAAATTATTTCTATATCTGTTTAATTCATGCTATCCAACTTTAGTTAGGTCGCCAAGACATTTTATAAGAGTTGGTAGATTTTGTATTCTTTAATCTTCTCTGTTTGAGACTTGAAGGATGTTTTTCATTAATTGGTTTAAATTCTTTTGTTGGTATTTGAATTATATAATTTTTCCTGGATGGTTTTCTCTAGATTGGTAGAAAATTTAGCTTCATCTTTCTTTGAACTTGTCTGTAAAATGAAAATGGAAGAGGGAGAAGTAAGACTGCAGCGGATGCAGTGTGTTAATCCATCATATTCATATTTACTGGCTGTACCATTGGTTAGGGAACTAAATCAAGCTTCTTTTTTATTTATTTATTTTCTTTTATGATGTGAAAAAGTGTCTTGATTCCTCAATGAAAAAAGTGACTCTATTGAGCTACAAAGTGAGTAATAATAATTTGACCCTTTATTTGTTGGGCATTTATTCAAAAAATTGTAGCAGTTCACAGGTTTTAGATATACCTGAAAAAATAATTTGACCCTTTATTTGTTGGGCATTTATTCAAAAACTTGTAGCAGTTCACAGGTTTTAGATATACCTGAAAATTATGCAGTTTCTTTGAATACAGTAAATTTTGTTCGTTCAGATAGTTAGTATCATTTTGTTTCTGCATGTTCTGATTAAATGGATGTTTTTCTCCAGAGGAAGCTAAGTGCATTGTTTCAAAGGTCAGAATAGGAAATGGCTGTTGATATCCCTATTATCAACTGTTCATCTTGTATTTATGTAGAATCTATTGCTTTTTGGGAATCAGAAAAGTAGGATAAGACATCATGAAGTTTTTGTTTATAAAATATTGTCAATCCCAGGAATCCTGGAAGCTCATTGGATTCTGTTTTCTTTTATTCTACTGTCTACATGAACTATAGAAACAAGTGAAGGGTAGCTTTGTTATATTGATGTGAAATAATTATTCTTTTGATATCTTTGTTTAAAGCTAACATGCTCTAAGAATTCTTTAAAGGAAAATACTAAGCTTACAACTACTACTGGTTAAATATCTTAAATTATTACTTCAAGAATAACATAAAACGGAAAAATAAAACAACTCAAGAAGAAACTGATTTGACCCAAACTTTGGACCCAGTTAGATGTACTCTCCTATACTTCAGAAAGGTGATGTATCAGGTGTTGCATTATCAATTGGAATTACTTAGTGGCTGGGAGCCCATGAACTGCTAGCAAGGTTGCTTTGTTAACATTGGACTTTCAGTTTGTTGTCATACTTTGATATACTTTGTTATCTTTGAAATGGATTCTTTTCTTAACTGTTATGGATCCAATTCAAGACAACTATCCATTTAAACTGACTACTTTAATGCCTAGCAACAAACCCTTATTCATATTGTTGAAGGTTTTTTTTAAAAAAAATTTTTTTGGACGAACATTTGCAATTTTGTACCAGTTTCATCTCTAATCTTGCTAAACATCTCGGTTCAGTGATCAGAACAAGAAGAGAGGATGGGAGGTGGACATGGACATGGAGAGAGCACTACTTACAAAGGCTTGAATTTGCACGCCCCTAAACGTTGGCATGCCATCACTGGAAAGGGAATGTGTGCTCTTATGTGGTTAGCAGAATTTATCTGCTTATACTTCTATCACTAGTGTGAAACCATTTCTTTCAACATTAATCGTCCTTTTACTAATGAATATTTGTGGTTTTTGAATTTTCGTATTGATACCTCCTTTTGCATCAGACTTATACCTCTATCACTAGTTTGAATCCATTACTTTCTCTTCTATTTGTCCTTTTACTAATGAATCTTTGTGGTTTCTGAAATTGATACCTACTATTACCACAGATCTATGTCAATCATTTCAAAGTAGTTTAAATTCGCAGTATCATTTTAGGGCTCTTGTGGGGCATTGATTGAGTTAGGTTGGATGAGTTGGTTTCTTTTCTAATTACAGATTGTGATTTAATGGAATCTGTTCATCTTTCTTCCTGCTGTTTGCATTTAACTTTTAATTTTTTAAGTGCCTCTTTGTTTATGAATGAATTTCATGATAGTTTGTTATTATATTTGTAGTTTCATCTATATCATTTTAGCTCAATGGATCATTTGATTTCTGATTAATTGGTGTTTGTTTTAATATCATATTACTAAAACACCTCATATAAAGGAGTTATAAACGAGTTGCCATGGTGGACCAAAGATATCAATTTTTAGTTTATAGGAAATGAGAATGTATAAATTTTTAAGTAATTCAAAATTAAGGATCTAGTCATTACATAAAGGAGCTTGTTGCACAAACGCTAAAAGAAAAATAATGCTGGGTATGATAGGCTTGAATCTATGTTTGGATTCAAAAAAGCATATAACCTAATCCTTCATAATTGGCCTTTTAGCTTATGGTGATCCTGAAGATGCTGTTGTAGAATGTACATAGGTGGCTAGTTATTTGCTGTTCACAAATTATGCAATGAAATTTTAAATGCCAAATGGGGAAAAAATAGGCTTAAGCCTTGGGAATTTTCCTAGGGAAGAACTACTTGAATAAAATTCAGAACCGAAGACATTAGGCATATTTGAATTCTCTCTATATCCCTTACAAGTATCTGGCAGGTTGAACCAAGGACAGAGAGCGGTAGATTTTGAACCCAACAACACCATTTGAATTTAGTGCAAGTACAAAGAGAATAAAAAACTCAATAACAACACAACATCCAGAGCCAAGGCACCTCAGGGAAAATCCCTATCAAACTGCACTTTCAAAATTCCAGACACACAAACTTCTGACATACCATTCCTACTAACACAAAAAAGGTCTGCAACTTTAAACTATCCCCTCTGATAAGAATTTTATGTCCCTATCTCTATTTTTGTATGTTCTTAATTAAATGTTCATTTTACTAAAGTAAATATATTTTTAATTTAAAATGTCACTAAAAATTTCCTTAATTTAAAGGGTTTTAACATTCCACTAACTCAATGGTCCCACTACTAACTGCATTAATAAAAAAGAAAACGGATAACTCCATTAAGTTTGGAACTCCTCCTTAACTCTTATAATAAGTCAAAAGTGGACGTTCAATTTTTGGTGCAGGGAATCAATAACTGTCTATTCCTTAACCAATCCAGTTCTATCTCTTCCAGTATGGACTTTTCACACAATGGGCTTCATCATAGGAGTTAGGTTCAGCATCTGGTCTCTGGGCTGTTCCCTCTTCTAATGCACTTTCCCCATCTGTAGCTTCTTTGATTGCTTTATCAATTTTGTTCTTAAGCATGTTTATCTCTTACTAGTATCCTCTACTGGGGAAAACAGAGAACTAATGGTTGGATATTTCAGGTTTTGGATCCTATATAGGGCCAAGCAGGATGGCCCAGTAGTATTGGTGAGCTTTATGCCCTTTCTCCCCAAATTTGATAAGTGATAGCAATTCCTTTCAATTAGAACTGAATGTTGATTTTACTGATAAATTCTGTATTACATTTTAGGGTTGGAGGCATCCATGGGAAGGTCATGGTCATGGAGATGATCATCACTAGGTAGCTTTTCTGGCAACTTGCTATTCTGTTGATTGTTTACTTGTTGAATGGATATTGTAAAACCAAGTTTCTCATCCATGGTTTCTCAATCTATAGGAGAGCTTTTATGGCATGAATCAATCTCATAAAATTTTCAAAGTTAATGGAATTCTTAAAAAGCAATAATTTTGATCTATTTGAAGGATTATAATTAATTGGATGAGCATAAGTCCAACTAGAAGCAAAACAAGAAAAAGAAAAGAAGAATTCTCCCAGGGGAAAAAGAAAAGAAAAGTGACAAGTCTAATAACTGGCAGTTTCAATTTAAAATTATTCTAAGATGAAGGTGCTGATCGTAAAGTTACATATCATGTTTGATTTGTGGTTTTTGGATTTTGGGTTGTTGGCTCACTGCCCCTTTTCCTCTTCTGTTTAGTCAATTTAATTAGTTTTTGTTCCCCATCTGTTCTGTGCAGGGGGATTTGTTGATTTTCATGTTATTTGATACTGTGTTTTCTGCAGGTTTTCCTTCTGAAGAGGGGCGGACCCAAAAAAAAAAGGGCATATGATCCATGGATGTGTTCTTGATTGATGTTAATGAATTTATCTGGGATTTCTCCAGTAATTAATTCCTTCCCAATAAACTGTGGTGTCTGGAAAGATTTTGTCCAACCATGAAGTGATCCAGGATGCTTATATTTCATTTTGTAAAAGCTTGTTTTCCTAGTGCTTCTGGGCATGAGCAAAATTTTAAATCCCTTTATTCTCATCATAATTATTGTTCTCTATCAAGTGCATTCTCAATTCAACGAAGTACATTTTAAGTCATATCAAGGAAAATTATTGAATTAACTATTCCATAAAATTTGAATTCCAATAAATGAACTTGTATATCACTAAAGAATAAAAACACTTCTATTCTCTATTTATTCTTACCAAATCTCAAATCTTAGAAGAGTGCCAGATGATCACTGCCGATGCATTAAAGAAGTAGCAAAAGAAAGTTTGGATTTTTTTTTTGTTGAGAAGCCAGTTTCGATAAAAGCCCTCAGTATAGCATCATTTTCCATACTCTATTCTTTAGTCACGCTGAAAGAGAAAATCACTGATTTTGGTACTAAAGGAGGCACTGAAAGAACAAAAAGACAAGTAACTCGATCAAAAGCCAAAAGCTATAGCTGATTGTGTAGCTTACTCCATCACATTCCACATGGCTATCTAGCCCATCGCCTGCATTACGTTACGTAGGTTTCAAACCGTCGACATTAAGGAACGAAGGTACTTAAACTTGGTTCTGATACCAACTACCAACTCGACCAGAAGTTATAACTTTTAGCTCAAGTTACTGCATTTTGTCTTTCGAATTCTTTGAAAGATCAATCTTAAGTTGTGATGTTCTGTTAACAAGAACATGAAGTAGGTTATTTTGTTATGAGTTTATGAGATTTGGTTTGTTTTTCTTATAAAGATTTGATATTTATTATTAAGTATTTGTGCAATTCTTGTTTTCATCTTATTAATTATATTTATTAATTTAGCTTGATCACCTAGATTAATCAACTATTAATTGATTAGTTTGGGGATTTTATTTCTCGTTATGAGAATAGATCTATTTAAAGGATAGAAATTTGAACGTTAAGATAAATTCTAAAATCAACAACTTAATTGTGTTAGAGACTTAAGCTTGACTCTGACACTATTTGAGCTAAAAGCTATAGTTGGTAGCTATGGTCATGATACTTTCATTTAAACCCTACACACTCCTTATCGGTGAAATTCATTGAAATGCTATTACTGATAATAGAGTTTATATAGTTAACATCGCTTAGCATAGCTGATTTGTTTTGAATTTTGAAAAAAATATTAAAATTTTTAGGTTTAATGTTTTCGTACGTGTGAAAAAGGTGCATAATTCTTGGTATAAAGGGATGATTGAGTGGAATGTTAGGAGAAAGTATTTGGGGAGGACTGTAAACAATCAGATGGTTGAGAGAATAAGATGGTTGAAAGAAGAGAAAGTAAATGAGAAATGAATTCTTTTCCCCTTTTTTTATTTCGAAATATTTGGGATAAAAAAATATTTAGGTTTTTTATACTTATTTCTCAAAGTTTTTATTAATACTATTATATTTTGTCAAATTATAAACTTTTATCCACAAATGTTATAAAAGTAAATTTTATACTCTTTCCTTTTATTTAGAACCAAATAAACGAAATTATAATAAATTAAACATTATTACTTCACTAAGCAGAGAATTGATCCCTTCCCCTACACTTCGCCAACCAAACAAAGCTGCACAGAGGATTCCCATCACGCGAGCCTGGTTAATGCGCCGCTGTCCACTGACAACTGTACGCAAGGTCCGGTCTGGGTTAAGAAGCCATGGCAGTTTTGCACTCTTTGCCGACACATTCGGATTTCAGAAACTTCACTCTTTTGCTCCCTCCCTGGTTCCATTTCTAGCCTGTTACTGTAATTCAATTTCAATCCAATTCGTATTGTCTTAGCCTCTTTTCTTTTTCCACTTTTTTCCCGTGTTTTCATGGATTATCAAAAGTAAATTTCAGAACCATAAATTTGACTGATTTTTCAGAATTATTAGCAGCAGTTTCTAGTTGAAGAAGAAACATGGACCATATGAATCATAATCTATTTGAGAGACGCTCTATATCCAAGTCCGGAGCCCCATCGGTTAAATGGTTTAGGGAATGGTGAAATTCTCAAATTCCTGAAGCTTTTCATTTAAATTCGATTGCTTTGTTGTTGATTTCAAACCCTATATTTGTATGTAGTGCACTCTGTGAAGAGTTGGATGTTTGAAACTATGAATTTTTTGTTTTTTTTCCCTTTATATGTGTGTGTGTTTATATGTTATAATTAATCCTTTTCATTCTCTTCTTCTGCGTGGGTGTTAGGACATGAGAGAAGGGCTTTTTTATTTTTTATTTTTTAAAGAGATGCCAAACGATTTAATTAGGCTAATAGAAGAATGAGTCTTCGAGTCTCTATATTGGATTGAAGTGCAGAGGATGCATTGTGTACTTAACATTTTGACTGTTATCCAGATAATTATATTAACGAAGGGAAAAAAAGGATGAAGAGAGAATGGAATGTTTACTCTGGAGAAGTGGAGGAAATAAATGTTAAGTGATTAATGTGCAACAACCGGTAGATTGGGCTCAAATGCTAGATACGTGCACAAAAATTGAAATTATTAGTGATCACTGGATGACCATATTTGCAGAGCTTCTCTTTTAATGTTTGCATGGGAGCAGCATGTGTTTTTTTTGGGTTGGCAGTCAACCAACCCTCACAAAGCAATTCAGAAGATGCCAGTTCTCCATATAAATCAAAATTAACTGTTGAACCATTTCATAAGTAGTTGAGGCCTAGTGCAATACTTTTACTAATGTCTTTCACGTCTTTTCTGTCATGAGACAACAGTGATTTTGGTTTGCCACATTTCTTGATTTTCTTTCTTTCTTTTTCTTTTTTTTTTTCAAAACTTAATAATCTTCTGTGTTCTCTTTTAGGGTGCCACAAGATGTTGTAGCTACTGGTGGGAAATGTCAACTTCTAAGATGGGTCAATGGTTAGTTTTTGAAGATTTTCCCTTTGTGCATTTTGCTGATTGATCTGTTATAATAATCAGAATTAAGTCATGTTTAAGTTTGAAAGTTTTTCAACTTACTCTATACATTTCCCTTTTTTCCTACATGCTGATAGTGGATTCCTCAATTTTATTTCAACAAATTTTTGTGTTCTGTTTATTTGTCTAATTTTTGATACTTTTTGTTGTACTATCTAGAAGTGATCCTGTTATTTGTGATTTTTTCCACTTATATGTGGACTTGTATCCATAATTTTTTGGCCTACCCTCTTTCTCAAACCTGGGGGATATGTGCTTGTTTGATAGCTCTAATTCAGTGGCATAAACCAGTTCCTCTTTGTTTTGCTTGATATCTTAACCTTATGAAAGGAGGTGGTATATCTGAAACTCGTGTGAAATGTGAACTTGTGGACTTTCTGGAATCTGGGTTCATGCTTTTTCTCCTTATCTTTAAATTTTCTTGTGGGGAATTTAGAAGAAGATCAGTAAACCAACTTTCCAACTGTATATCACATTGTTGTTTCTTTGTCCATTAAATGTCACATTTTTCTTCCTTTTCTTTGACCATTACTTCTTTCTTGTTTGTAGAAGCCACACTGAAAGTTCTCAGGGAGAAAAAGGTCCCAGAAGTGCCAGAACCTGAGCCAGAACCAAAATCTGAAGTTCTCTTTCTCTGTAGTTTTGAAGGTTGTGGAAAGACATTTATTGATGTTGGGGCTTTGAAAAAGCATTCTCACATACATGGGGAGAGGCAATACATTTGTCATTTTGAGAATTGTGGAAAGGTGAAATCAATATCTCACAGGATTTTTTCCCATTTTGTCAGTTAACTTTGAGGTCAAGCATTAGTCAAGGATGTTGATTCAGATGTTGTGAATTTCATGGAGTTTAATATAACGGTCTTATCAGGGGACCACTAACCTGTTGTATGCTTGGGTAGTGGAAAAATCTGAGGTTCTGGCTGAAACCTTTGACAGCCTTTTGTTTGAATTCTATTGAGTATTAATCTTCCCCTCCGTGGTACCAATGTGCTTTCTTTGCATGTCACTGCAGTTCAATGCCTCAAATCCAGAAATTGTATTTTCATTGTTCTATATCTTGACTGAAGCTGTTCCTGAACATTTATAGCACATAATTCAAGTTGTGATTAGATTGCATTCCCTCAAATCAGAATGCTACCTTTTTACTTCTTAGTCTCATCTTCAAATTTAGCTTTTTGAAACTTGCATCTAAAAGCAACATTTTGCATTAATTCAACATTTTGCATCAAATTTACCCAAGTTTTATCATAAATTGCTTATTCTTTTAGCACAGTCATGTTTCCAGTTGACCATTTTTAATTCAATATCCAATATTGTGTATTTGGATCTTACATGTTTTCTATTCCTTTAGTCTTATTTTCATGACTTACTCTTGGATACTCATTGTTATTGAATTTATTAACTTATTTTGCAGAAGTTTTTGGATAGTTCGAAGTTGAAGAGACACTTCCTTATTCATACCGGGGAGAAAGATTTTGTATGCCCACATGAAGGCTGCGGGAAGGTAATGGGTTCTTTTCAAACTGAAAATTCTGTTTCCCTATTGATAATTTTTGCTATCTCCCTCACCAATCACAGTTATGCAAGAGCTTGTTGTGAGGGTATAACACATAGCAATCAAAATTGTTCTCAACCATTTGTCATGGCTGAAGTTTATCTTTCTTGATTTTTATCCGTTTTGCAGGCATTCTCACTGGATTTTAACCTTAGATCACATATGAAGACACATTCACAGGAGAACTATCACATCTGCCCCTACCCAGACTGTGGAAAGCGATATGCTCATGAATACAAGCTAAAAAATCACTTGTCTTCTCAGCATGAGAAGGTTTGGCCTTCTTTTTGCTCCCAATTTGTATGATTTGTTTTTTCAATATTATTTTATCTTTGCACATTTTTATTTAGTTTGAAATTTCTGAATCCTTCTCAATTTTCATTTCCTTGGTTGAGAATGATGGGGGACTATTTCCTTTATAAGTGATGGCTTCTCTGGTAGCAGCACGTTGCGTTAGCAGTTGACTGCTTGACTGTAGTGTGTGAAGTCTAAGTTTTGATCAGGACTGGATGGATTTATAGTTTAGGACACTGGTGATCATCAGATTTTGAGCACCTCCACACAGGACAGGATGTCAGGTTTTAGTTATTTAATCCCCCTGCCTCTCCCAAAGGATATGAAAAACATTAGTTTGTATTCATGTGATAGCGAATATCCTTGCCAAATAGTTTAGATTTAAACCAACCTGGTAATAGCTTCTGTTATGATTTGAGGTAACCATTATGGTGTTATAGCGTGCAAACTGTAAATTGCAAAACTCTGTGGTACTTTGGCATGCATTTTACGTTGAGAAATTCTTATTGGGAGAGATTGATTTGAGCATGGTGTAAATGCCTTTCTATTTAGTCAATATGTAATGTATCTCAGATTGAAGAGCATTTGCCATTCAAAAATGCTCCAATTGGCTGTTAATATGTGGAAGCATTACTGTGGATTCCAATTGCTTTTGCATTTCCTTCTTAATTCTTATATGGAATACAATCTTAATTGCTACCTTTATTTTCCATAGATTATTGTAGAGCCAACAAAGTATCCCCAGCCTACAGAGAAACCACTGAAAACTCCGAAATCCTCTTCTGGAAATCATGCCTCTGCAACATCACATCGGCCTTATACCTGCCCATATGAAGGGTGTGACAAGGCCTACATCCATGAATACAAGCTTAATCTTCATAGAAGGGAGTATCCTGGCCATTTCAAGGAGAATGCTAATAAGAGTGCCCAAGCCACTGCTGATAATTACATGGATGATGCCAGTGATCATGATGCATTTGCTGCTAAGCAGAGCAATGACAAAAAGCGGAGGACGTCAAAGCCAGACTTAAAGTTGCCTCCAGCGAAAGTGGCTCAACGAAAACGCCCCAGTTCATCACCAGCAAATGTGACTGTAATGAAAAATCAATGGCCGGCAAAGGAGGATGTCTACGAAGAAGAAGATAGTGAAGAAACAGAAGAAGAACGCGATAATGCTGCAGAGGGTTGGAGGTATGCAGAAAATGATGAGGACGATGAAGAGACAGAATATGAGGATTAGATAGCAACAGTGAAAGTTTCTACTTTGGAAGTTCCACAGGGAAAGCGAAAGAACTATGCTTTAGTAGGGGTGGTGTCTCTTTTAGGAATTTATGAAAACTTAAATCTTTATTCACCCAGAAAAAAAGAACGTTATATGTTTTTCAACAGAAATTTTAAAATTGGCAAGTACTGTTGTTCAAATGATGCAAGAACTCAACTTTAGAGTGGATAATTTTTATTTTTGATTTTTTATGCATGTGTATAGACACACACAAGAATCTTATTTTATTTCCTTGCAAAAATTTCCTTGTGACAAGAGAGTATTTCCTTGCAAAAATTTCTATGTAGTTCTTATTTTATTTTTATTTTATCATCGTTTACATTTTATATATAAATAGGATAATATTATAAAGTGAATTAGTACACCCTTTATAGAGCGTAAAGTAAAGTTAATGGTCAATATTTAATTTTATTTTTTAAAAATATATATTTTATGTATTATATCCTACTTGGATAAATTAAATTTTAGGAATATTGAATTATATTTATTTATTTTTTAAATAAATAAAAATTTTAATTTTTAATTTTGATCATTAGATACTTCACACTAGTACATTTTTTTATATATATATATATATATTTATAGGGTAACATTATAGAGTAGTTTCTAACGATTAAATTTTAATTTTATTTTTAAAAAATAAAATCTTCAATAAAAAATTATGTTTTAAAATATATTTTATATATTATATGATAAAAGAATAAATTAAATTTTATAGGTTTTGGATCAAATTTAATTTTTTTTTAAATAAAAAAATATCGTTAATTTGACCTTTAAAGACTATATATATAAAGAATTGTTAGAGATCGTGCCCCTGCCAAGAGCGCCTGTGTGCGGCTGATTAAACGACGTCGTGCTGTGTTTTTTTCGTTTCACTGATTTTGAAAAAAAAAAAAAGAACAGGAAAAGGGAAGTTGAGCAGAGCGGCGCACCGAGCATCCCAACCGGCCACCGAGCAACAGAGCAGCGCCTCCACATGTTATTCTAGGAAATGCCAGACACATAAGGAATTGAAAGATTCCTGAACATTATTGTGAGGCCATCAACGGTGTGCTCCTCCCGAAGCAAGGCATCAAGAATCAAGGGTTCTGAGAAGACGATGAAACTGAGCCCTCTTGACTAGTCGGTGGTCTTGCTGAATTAGCAAGAACCAGCGTTCCCCAGCTTCGCCTTCTCCTTCTTCGTTTGTGCGCTGCTCCGCTGCCGCTGCTGTGCTGCTCGGTGGCCGGTTGCGATGCTCGTGCAGCGCTCTGCACTACTCTGTTCAACTTCATTTTTTTTTTTTTTTTGTCCGAACCAATGAAATGACGTTGTTTCCCGGAGAACACGGCATGACATCGTATAATTAGCCGCACATGGGCGCGTTTGGCAGTGGCGCACTCTAACAATTCTCTCTCTCTCTATATATATATATATCAAGGATTTCTATTATGTGTACTAAACTGTGTGCTTCTCGTGTGCACCTGAAGGAAAAATAGCTAAAATCTTCTACGACGTTGTGTTTTTTCAATCTGTCTATCTCACGGTATCGCAACTTTCTCTTTACAGATTGAAAAAACACAACGTCGCGGAAGATTTCCATTATTTTTCCTTCAGATGCACATGAGGAGTACACAGTTTATGCATATAATAGAAATCCTATATATATAGTGATGCTATGAAATGGTACATAATACATCTTAGGAAATACTTTGATTAAGTTTCTAACAATCAATTATTAAGAAAAAATAAATTCTTATATAAATTAAATCTCAGGATACTTGATTAAATTTTATTTTATTTCAAAAAAAGTTGTTGATCGATTTTGTTCGTCAAATATTTAATTGAAGCATTCTCCAAAGTGTGTTGCATAACACTTTACAATATTTAAATATAAATATAAATATATATACAGGAATTCTATTATTTATATCAAGTTTATGTGCACCTTAAATGAAACAATATCGTTTCACTTTTCATTTGAGATATATACAAATCTGTTACACTTAATAGA